>JAJTUV010003398.1:0-62257 GCA_021653895.1 Mastomys natalensis | reverse complement strand
TAGATAAGAATATGGAGGAACACTGCCTACTGGCTTGCTCCCCATGGCTTGCTCAGCCTGTTCCTTATAGAACTCAGGACCACCAGCCCGAGAATGGCACTCTCACAACTAACACTGATTAAGAAAATGCTTAGATGCTACCTACAACCTGATCTTAGGGGGTATTTTTCTTAATTGAGTTTCCTCTTATCAGAGACTTTAGATTGTGTCCAGTTAACATTAAAACTAGCCAACACAGAGGCTGAGTTCTAGTCTATTATTCTTTCCTCTCTCCTTCTCCTTTATTCTTTTTCTCTCCCTCCTCCACAGACTCCTTTGCTTGAGTAGGGACATCAGCCCTCCACATTATGTATCACTAGGCCTATGTATCAGTGCCCTTGGCTCCCAGGCCTTCTGTCTTGGACTGGACATGACATCACAAGTCTGTTGGTATCCAGCTTGCAGACAGTAGACCATGGGGCCTCTTCATCCCCCATAGTCACTGCTTCCATTAATATAAATCCATCTTCATTATAGATGTATATTTCTCAACCTGTTGTGGTTTGGTGGAGGACTCTGGCTAATCTGGTGATCACTGAAGAGAAGGAAATTGGATTTTGGAGTCAGATCAAGAAGAGTATCCATCTGTACCTATCTATCAGAGACCATGGAAGCCTCAGGCAGCCCACACTTCTCATGCAAATCCATCTGGAAAGTTACAGCAGGGCTGGGTGGGGCTGAGGGTGCAGCTCCATGGTAGGTGTTTGTCCGGCTTGTACTGACCTTGGATCCAATTTCACTTGAAAGTAACAAACCAATGATGGCAAGATGGCATATGTTTGTAAGACTTCTGTGATGATTCTGGAGGCAGAGGCAAGAAAATCATGAGTTCAAGGCCAGCTTGTGCTATATAGCAAGTATCTGGCTAGTCTGGGTTAGTAACCCTGTCTCAAACAAAACAAAACCATAGTCATACGAAGACTTGCTTTCCAAACATTTCAAAAAGCTAAAGGTAGGTGGTGTGTGTGTGTGTGTGTGTGTGTGTGTGTGTGTGTGTGTGTTGCCTCAAACAGTAAAAACTTATGTTGCAAGCATCGAGAGATATGCTTGATGTTCAGAATCCACATTAATTAAAAAAAAAAAAAAAAAAAAAAAAAAAAAAAAACAGCTGGCCAGACATAATCAAGGTATATGTACCTCTAATCCCAGCAGTGGCAGAGGTAAGCAGGTTTCTGTGAGTTTGAGGCAGCCTGGTCTATATAGTTAGTTCCAGAACAACATAGTGAATCCCTTCCTAAAAGAAATAAAAACAGGTGTGGTGCTTCAGGTTTATAATCCCAGACCTGGGAGAATGGAGGAGAAGGATCCCTGGGGCCCCGCAGTAATAAAGGAGGCCAGAGGTGCTTCCAGGGGCTTAGGCACAGAGGGACATGGGAAACATCAAAGGTTAGAAACAAAGAGGGAAAGAAGCCACAGAGAGACAGGAAGACGTTGGGCAGGGAGGACAGGCAAGCATGTAGGGGCTGCAAGGAAGCCAGGCATGGTATTCAGCAAGGAGGGAAGGTGAGAGGGACCCAGCGCTGGCCCCAGCACAAGTGAGGTAAGAAAAGGGGTGGTGAGCCCCTGGAATACTGGGCAAGCAGGTCACAGGCAAGCATGGCAAAACCACTTTTTAAGGAGAGGTGGGCAAAGAATCACACTGCAGTGTTGATGATGGAAGCAGGCGTGTGCGTGTGTGTGTGCATGTGTGTGTGCGTCTGTGTGCTTGTGAGTGTGTGTGTGTATGTGAATTTGAGTGTTAGCATGTGTGTGAGTGAGCATAGAGGAAAGTTAGTTTGTCTTTGAAATGTGATGAGTGACTTTCTCACAATACAGAGAAAAGAACAGAAGGGAAAGGTTAAAAAAATAGGAGGAAGGGAGGGGGGGAAGGACAGGAGAGAGAGGAGAGAGAGAGAGAGAGAGAGAGAGAGAGAGGAGAGAGAGAGAGAGAGAGAGAAATGCTGGTCACACAAGAGAGAGGTGAGAGGAGAGGCAGATAGGGCAGCTCAGCCTGGAAGAGACTGCATCTCTGCAATGGGACAAACAGAAGAGGAAAGGAACCCAGTCTAAGAAGGCTGGTGGGGTGGGGGTGGGGCAGACAGTGGGCCGTGGGCAAGCAGCTCTGACCTTGCTCCCTCTGGCCCTCTGGGCTTCTGTGTGACCTTCAGAGGTGTCTCCCAGCTCATTCCCCTAGGAAGCCACTCTGAGTCCTGCAATGGCCATACCACCCAGGACTTCATTCTCCCTGGACTAAAGGAGTTTCTAGGAAACCTCGATTTCTCTCTCTTCCAGAAGAGAGTTAAGAAAAACATAGTTCTTTATTACAGGTATTCTGTCATTTGTAGTTTGTTCAAGATCCACATGGAAGGCAGAAGTCAGTCCCCATAAGATATCCGTATGTCTGTCCCTGGAGCCCTCTCTTCAGAATGAACCTTCTCTTTGAAAAACAGACTTGGCCTGTCTTAGTTTGGGTTTACTGCTATGAAGAGACACCATGGCCGCAGCAACTCTTATAAAAGCAAACATTTAATTGGGGCTGGCTTACAGTTCCAGAGGTTTAGTCCATTAGCATCATGGTGGGAAACAGGGCAATGTCCAGGCTGACATGTGCTGGAGGAGGAGCTGAGAGTCCCACATCCCAATCCGAAGGCAGCTGAAGATGACTGTCTTCTGCAGACAGCCAGGAGGAGACTGGAATCACACCCTGGGCAGCCCTTAAGCATAAGAGACTGCAAAGCCCGCCCCCACAGTGACACACTTCCTCCAACAGGACCACACCTCCTAATAGTGCCATTCCCTTCGGGCCAAGCATTCACACACATGAGTCTCTGAGAGCCAAACCTATTTAAATCACCATGTTGTTTATGTGGTTGGGATTGGGTTAGATTACTGTTCACTGTCATCACCAGAGTCTGTGTTCAAGGGAGGCAGAAGAGATGGCCCTGTCACTAAAGTCTTTGCCATGGAAGCACAAGGACATGATCCCTGCAATCTCCATTAGAAACAAGACTCCTGGTCACAGGGACACATGCCTGTACTGCGTTAGAGAAATAGAGACAGGGAGGTCGTCAGGGTCTCTGGCCAGGCAGCCCCGCCTACTTACAAATACCAGGCCTTGGAGATAAAGGCATTTCCTGCTTCCAGCCAGATATTCTTAGACCATCTTGCTACAATTAGTTTATCTTCTGTGAGGCCTTCATAGTTATGTTTGCTGGTGTTTCCAACTCGATTCACAAATGCCTTATTAATGTAACACTTTCCCGGGTGCTCTGTAAACACGCTGCTATTGTGGATTAATGTTCATTTGGAGATCTATTTCCTGTGGTATCACTTACTTTAGATACATACAAGTGAGTTTTACTGACAGACCTTGTATCCCCTTGAACTGTTTATTTTAGTTCTTTTAGCTTGTATTTGTATTTATCATATTTTCCACAATTTATATTTTTACCCTTTCCTTTGCAACAGTTACAATCTTTCATTTCTTTTTCTTATTTTATTACTTTGGTCATGTACTCTAGTTGCAAGTTGAATGGTTGTGACAGTCAGTTTTCCATGGCTGTAACAACATCCCAGAGGCCAATAGTTGTAAAGAAAAGAGATTTATTTAGCTCTCAGCTTTAGGCACTGAAAGTCCAAACAGCATGGCCCTAGCTTTTCAGAGGCCCTCTAGCTGTGTCCTGTCATGGTGACAGAGACATGAAGAGAGCACAAGCACGAGGAAAAGATTGTGCAGCAAGTAGGAAACCAAGCAACCAAGGTTGCTCTTTTATAATTACCTCCTCTCTAGAGAATGGACTCATTGCCCATGAAAGCCACCTTTGCTCTAAGGACAACTGACGCCCATCAGGCCCCGCCTCTTAAAGGTCCCAGCACCTCTCCATGCTACCACTATGGGGACCAAGCTTCAACATATGGGCCTCAGAGGACACAGTGGTCAAACCATATCTCAACCTCACCACCAGTCAGCCTGTCACAGAGCAAACAGTAAGAAGAATAGATCTAAAATTTGAATCATTTTTGTCAATAGTATTTTCTGTTGGCTTTTAGGATTCTCAATTTCAAAAAACGTCCCTCTAGTTTTGGTGTCTAAAGATCTTTACTGAAAAGACATGCTGGAGCTGGAGAGATGGCTCAGAGGTTAAAAGCACTGGATGCTCTTCCAGAAGTCCTGAGTTCAATTCCCAGTCTCTACATGGTACCTCACAACCACCTATGGTGAGATCTGATGCCCACTACTCTCTGATGTGCTCTTCTGTCATGCAGGGGTACATGCAAATAAAGTACTCATACACATACATAAATAATCCTTTTTAAAAGGAGGAGATGCTGAACTTTCCAAATACATTTTTTTACACCCATTGGATATGTGATTTACTCTCTTTAGGTTGCATGGAAAACATAATAGGCTTATATAGATGAGACTGGGCCAGGTGTTCTTGGAATCCTGGCATGTTATTTAGAAATAATTGTGCTGAAGTGTGGTATAACCTTTCAATCAAGCACTTAGGAGGCAGAGTCAAGTGGATCTCTGGATTCTGAGGCTAGCCTTATCTACATAGTGAGTTCCAGGCCATCCAGGATTACACTAGATACATAAATAAATAAAAATATTTTGCTGATATTTATATAGAAAAATAGAACAGGGCATAGAACATTGTATGTAATATTTTTCTCATATTATTTTTACAGAGTTCACGAAGGGTTCAGCAGGCAAGCCAGTCAGAGTGGCCCATGTGTATCTCTAAGCCAACACTTGGAGTACAAGGTCTGGGCTACATAGCAAGACCATACCTCAAAACAACCAGAGACAGGAATGTCTGAAACCTTCTGTGAGGGCTTCTGTCAGGGTGAACACTGGGCGACCTGAGCCCGGGGCAACCTGATAGAAATGACTTGAGGTCCTTTCTAATTACGAGGTGTCATTAGTTAGAGGAAATGGTCACTTGGGGAAAGAGAGAAAGAGACACCAAAGTTCAAAGGAAGCCTCTTTAAGTCATCACGATAAAATGCAGTTGCCAAATGTGACCAGTATTAATAGCATGCTTTGCTCAAGTCAGCGATCTCCCTACAGACCCACATGTGATCCAGCCCTGGGACACACGCGGGGGTCAGAACACTTTCATCTATTCTGGGAGATGTGGTGATTTCTTCCACTCCACTGGCTTTGCTTAGCATGAGATAGACAAAGATCCCACCACACAATACATCACTGAACACCGGCCAGCCTGACGACAGACGGCATCACGTTCCTCAGATCTGTAAAGAATGTGTTCATTACCATAAAAGAAAAGATGTGGCCATCGCTCCTTCTCCCAGTATTACCGCTCGCCATCTGCAGCCCTCTTGCCGAGTCTCTGTGTGCCAGCGCCAGATCATAAACGGTTTTGCTCATAAACTGGAACTTTACAGGGAGGGGGAGTTGCTCAGCTGGCAGAGTGCAGGCCTAGCGTGCAGGAAGTCCTGGACTCCATCCCCAGCATCACATGAGTGGTGGGTGGCACACACCTGTGATCTCAACACTCCAGGAGGTGGAGGAATGAGGACTGGGATACCAAGGTCATCCTTGGGTACCTAGTGAGTTTGAGGCTAGCCCGAACAACATGAGTTCTTGTCGTTGACAGTAACTAAGCTGTTCCAATGCATGTGCTGCTGACATTGCACAGTTGATGTGACGATGACAACAACAGCCATGATCAGATCCCGAGTGAAGAACTCTGTCACAGCCATCCCTGGCTGACAGAAGTGTGTGATGCTTCACTGATATCAAACACATTCAGAGAAATGATCAAGGTGCCAGTTTTTATAAATTAGAAATGAAGTGCTGAACTAGGTGGTAAGGGCTACAGACATGTCACCAAGATGGCTCTGAGCCCGTCCTAGCTCGAGGTTCTCTATATCCTGCCATGAGGTGGTACTGAGTGACTCAACTGTCCCTTTTGCTGTGTGAGAGGCACATGTTTGGTGGATCTAGAAGCAGAATGCAGCCCTGTGTCCAGCTGGGGATGGAGGCCAGTCAGAGAGCTGTGAGCTCCTGGTGGTTAGAGGCAGCCACTGAGGGCCGGAACCCATATTCAAGGGTGTTTCCTGCTCAGAGCCTGTCTTAGTCAGTGCCCTATTGCTGTGAAGATCAAAAGCAATTCTTATACAGGAAAATATCTGATTGGAGGTGGCTTACAGTTTCAGAGGCTTAATCCATGATCATCATGGCAGAGAGTGTGGTGGCAGCAGGTGTGGTGCTGGAGAAGTAGTTGAGAGCTACATCCTAGTCCACAAGCAGAGAGGTGGGGGAAGGGAGGGGAGGAAAGGTGAGGAAGAGGGAGAAGGAGAGGTAAGGGGAGGGAGGGAAGGACAGGGAGAAGGAGGAGAGAGAGAAGGAGAGGGTAAGGGGAGGGAGGGAAGGAGAGGGAGAAAGGGGAGGGAGGGAAGGAGAGGGAGAAGGGGGAGGGAGGGAAGGAGAGGGAGAAGGAGAAGAGAGACAAGGAGAGGGTAAGGGGGAGGGAGGGAAGGAGAGGGACAACTGTGAGCCAAGAGAATCTCCTTCTTCCACAGGTTGCTTTAGATCACGGTTATTGCAGCAGCAGGAAAGCACCTAGGACTCATTTTGTATGATCCCTTTATAGTTTCGACCATAATTGAAAACCTTTTATTGTATTTCATTCTCACAGAAATTCTCATTCACAACAAGAAGTTTAGAGAGGACCAATGGCTTGGCCGAGGTTGTTCATTCTTGGTGGAGGACGCGGGACTTTGTCTCCACATAGCAGTGCCACTTGGAGATGCCTGTGAACAGCTTGTTCATACTGCCCAGCTCAGCTATCCTTGAGACAATCTGTCTTCCCAGAGCAGCCCATGCTCCTCCGGGGAGGTGGCCAGTGCAACCCCAGGCTGTGCTGTGCTGGCGCTGAGTGGTGGGCTATCTCACAGCTCCAGCACAGCCAGGGTGGATCTGTGCAGCTCTGGGTGGCAGAGCACACACAGTAGAAAGGCTTGGAACCGAGGTTCTTGTTGAAGGGGATCCAGCTTTAGGCTCCTGCAGTTCATAGGCAACTGAGAGCTAGTCCAGGTCAGGGCTGCTAGTTTTCTGGTCCACGGATCCAGCCCCATCCTGATCCAGATCCACTGACCCCTATCCACCCATTGACCTCAGGCTAGCCACCCACACACCTATAGACCCTGAATTCATCAGCTCCCATGGATGGGAAGCATGGCAGCAAGCAGTGGGCATGGTGGCAGGAGCAGGAAGCTGAGAGGTCACTTCCTCCAGCAAGGTGACATCACCTAAACCTCACAACAATGCCACCAACTGGGACCAAATGTTCAAATGCCTGAGCCTATGGGTGAGAGTCTCATTCAAACCCTGACAGGGAAAAGAGGGGAGAGACTGTTGGTGATGGGTGATTGTCATTGGGCCCTCAGCCTTAGGAGTCAGGAAATCTAGTTCATTGTGAACAGGGGCAAGGAGGGGCACAGTGAGCACAAGGCCTCATCTTCACCACATAAGACACTATTATCCCATTTTGCAGACATGGATATTGAGGCTTGAAGACTAACCCCAATACTTCATTGGGTCCTTTCTTAACCCAGGTGCCATGATAACTGTTGGATGTGTGGGAGGCATTTCTGATGGCTCTTTCCTCCTTCCCTTCTCTAAAAACTCCATGTTTGTTCCTGGATCAGCATGGTGGTAGAGTTGAGAAGCAACTGATGAGTTCTTGTTGCTGACCCTGGGCTTAGTTCTTTAGCCCAAATCAATACGCTTCATCCCCTGGGCAACCTTTCAACGTGGGGTGTGTGATGGTGGAAGCTCCAGCGAATGTTATGGATCAGGAAACCACACTGAGTGTCAGGGATGAGTTGCCAGTAAGAAATCAACCCAGGGCCTGTGCTGTGTGTGTCCATGTGTGTATGAGTGTGTGTGGGTGTACATGTATGTACAAGCCTGTGGAGGCCATTTCTCAGTTGCTGTCTAGCTTGAGAATCAGGGTCTCTCAGCAGGAAATGAGGCTCTCCCATTTGGCTAGGGTGGCTATCCCACAAGCCCCAAGGATTCCCCTGTCTCCACCTTCCCTTGTGCCAACATGCTCAGCCTTTTCATGGGTTTAAGGGATTGAATTCAGGCTCTCATGCTCAAATGGTGTCTTAGTTAGGGTTTCTATTGTTGTGTGGAGACACTATGACCACAACTCTTGTAAAGAAAAACATTTTCCTTTATAAGTGGGTGGTACTGGCTTACAGATTCAGAGGTTTAGTCCATTGTCGTCATAGTGAGAAGCATGACAGCCTGCAGGTTGACAAGTTGCAGGGGAAGTAGTTGACAGTTCTCCATCTGGATGGGCAGCCAGCAGGGAGAGCATTGGCTTAAGGTTCTGAGACCTTGAAGCCCATCCCCTGGTCACACATCTCCAACAAAGCCACATCTCCTAGTAGTGCCACTCCCTATGTCCCTCTGGGGGCCATTTTCTTTCAAACCACAAGTGGCAAATACTTTATTACCACCTGAATTATCTCCCTAGCCATCGGTTTAGACTCTTCCAGATCCAAAGAGTATTCTCTCACCCTGTGTCAGCCAGAAACTGTACCAGGTGGAGGTCAGACCATCTGACCTCCGGGGCTCATCCAGCCTGCCTTCGACATCTCAACATAACTTTGACCTTGCCTAGCATTCTCTTTCGTAGAAAAAGAGCTTTGCACTATCACCAGCTTATCGGCGGCAGCTGAAGGTCAGGTGAGTGGAGGGGATTAAAACATCACTTGTGGCAGAAGTGGAGGCGGTCTGCACTGTCCTCTGACTCTCTAACTTCCTTCTTCCCTGTTTCCTCCCTCCTCCCAGTTTGAGGGTCAGGACGAAGTAACAGTTATTCTGAGGGGCACAAGCAGGGTTTGACCCTTAGAAAGGCTTCCCTGCTATCCTCCTGGGGATGCCCCTCATTTTCAGGCTGCTCCGAGGACCCCAAGAACCCTGCCATGAATTCCAGCCGTGGAACCTGATCAGCACAGTTCTTCCTACTTTGACAGCAAGTCTCACTGGCCTCTGTCCCGGCTAGTGTTATGTCAGCTTGACCAAGGTAAAGCCATTTAAGAGGAGGAAACAGCTCAACTGAACTCCCTAAGACCAGGCTGTAGGCAAGCCTCTAGGACATTCTTAATTAGAGGTTGCTGTGAGAGGGCCCAGCCCATGGTGGGCAGTGCTATCTCTGGATTGGTGGTCAGTGGTTGTAAGAAAGCAGACTGAACAGGCTAAGAGGAGCGAGCATCCCTCCATGGCCTCTGTGTCAGCTACTGTCTCCAGGTTTTTCCCCTGCATGAGTTCCTGCCCTCACTGCTTTTAATGATGAATTGTTATATGGAACTGCGAAGAAAATAAACCCTTTTCTCCTAGACTTCCTTTTGGTCACAGTGTTTCAGTGCAGTCACAGAAAGCCTAACTAAGACAGCCTCTTAAATATCATCTTCCTTCTCTGCTGTTTCAAACCCTTACCTGTTCTATTTTTACTTCCCTTGCTAGTTATGGTCTGCCACTGGCAATTCCAGCACAAAGAGTCCTAATTAATTTCCCCTGCCTTTAAATATATATATTTCAGAGTATGCATTTGAAAAGGACATTAAAAAAAAATTCCAAGACTCCTGAAGTGAAATCCAACGTGCTTTCTGCTGTTTTCCACTTGGAAGGCAGCCTGCTCCTCACAGCCTGCTGGGTGTCCTGGCTGCAGCCTGCTGTTTGCAGCTGGGCAGAGCTCACTCCTCCTCCTCAGAATGGACAGCCTCCACCATCTATCTCTGGGACTGCAGCGAGACTCTTAGGCCACCCACTGCCCTGCTTGCCAGAGTCTTGAGCCCAGGCAGAAGAAGCTTTGCAGAAGTGAGGGGGAAAACCTGGCACTGAGGGCTTCAGTGTGGAGAGTAGGCCAGGAGCCCCTGGAAAAACCATTATGGTGGATTCATCTGCCTGATCTTCAATCAGAACCAAACCATGTGTGGCAGCTGATTTATCCTCATGCTGGTTGGCTGACTGTGCCATGATCTTCTTCAGAGTGCCGATGTCCTTGCAAAGCCACTAGGAATCTGAGCCAAGATTCCTGCAGAAGGCAATGCTTCTATGACCTGGAACATGGGCTCGGTCTCATCCTGTGGGGACAATTCTGCCTTTGAGCCTCTCTCTGATGAGAAGTGGTTTTGAAGAGCAGATGTTTTTGGAAAACACACATGAAATAGGTTCTCCCTTTTCCAGCTCTCCACAGCCAGATCACAGGCTCCAGGTCCCTGAAATTGATCCCACAGAGAGGCAGGGAAGAGCTCCAACATGAAAATTCAGAGCACTGAATATGAGAGCCCCAGGCCAGGGACACCACCATTAACCCTTGCTACTGTACCTTGAGGGTACTGTCCCCAGGGGATGCTGGCCACCCTTAGTGAGGGTGTTGACAGCAGTGATCCAGAGCTGTCTCCTCTCTTCCTGCTCTTCTCTTCTCCCCTCTTCTCTCTGCTCTCTCCTCCTGGTCCTGCCTGGCTCTGCCCTCCCCACCCCAAACCCCAGCTTTTCTGTTTCCAGGGAGCTCTTCTCCTTCTGTCTTGCTCTCCCTGGCTTCCCAGTCTCTGGTCTCTTTCCTCAGCATGGTGCATCCAGCAGCACTGCAGGCCTCCTGATAGAACTTTCTGGACCTTCTAGGCCTGATCTTCAGCTGTGCCTGGAGCACAGATGTTGGGTTGATCTCTGCCCTGGGACTCATGGACGTCCTGGTCATCCTGGTGGAGGAAGGGTGGGGACGGCTGATGAATTTGGTTTCTTTTCTCATGTATAGACAGGCACTGAGCAAGACCCAGAGAATGACAGCTGTTCAGTCCTCAAGAATCCCCACCCAGCACCCTAGAATTCTGGTTACTTTTCTTGTACAGTGCCAAAGCCCCTGACAGGAACAGGATAAGTTAAGGGAAGTCGGCCTTATTTTGACTCACAGTTTCAGGAGGGTTCAGTCCTTTAGGGCAGGGAAGAGAGAGCATCTCTGTTCATGTTGGCAGGAGCTGCTCACTTCGAACTGGACTGAGAAGCAGAGAGAGGGAGGGACAGATAGAGAACACCCAAGGGACAGCTGTACTATTTAAAGCCTCATCTCCAGTCATCTACTTCCTCTAGCTAAGTCATCCATCCAGAACACCCCAACTCAGGCCTAGCAGCTGGGGACCAAGTGCTCAACTAACAGGGGACAATTCAGACTCAGGGCATAGCACCCAAAATGAACTCCTGTCTAGGAGGAGAGTGTGCTGGTGACAGGGAAAAAGAAAGACAGAGGAGATGGAGAGAGAGTGGAGGGAGGTGGAGGAGGACAGGGGAGAGGAAGGGAGGCAAGAAGAAAAGGGATGATGGTTTGTATTTGCTTGGCCCAGGGAGTGGCACTATTAGGAGGTGTGGCCTTGTTGGAGTGGGTGTGGCCTTGTTATGGTGGGTGTGGCCTTGTTGGGGTGGGTGTGGCCTTGATGGAGTTGGTGTGGCATTGTTGAAGTGAATGTATCATTGTGGTTGTGGGCTTTAATACCCTTGTCCTAGCTTCCTGGAAACCAGCCTCCTCCTGTTTACCTTCAGAACAAGATGTAGAACTCTTAAATCCTACACCATGCCTGCCTGGATGCTGCCGTACTCCTACCTGATGATAATGAACTGAACCTCTGAACCTGTAAGCCAGCCCCAATTAAATGTTGTCCTTATAAGAGGTGCCTTGATCATGGTGTCTACTCACAGCAGTAAAATCCTAACTAAGACAGAAGGGAAGAGAAGGGAGAGTGGCAGGAGGAGGGAGATTGCTCATGATCACTGCTGGTACATGCTGGCTAACAATGGTTCACATTTTTCCAGGGCTGGTACCTACATCTTATGGAGGAAGGGTCAAAGGTCAGCTCACAGATACCCCAGTGTCCTGGTTCCAGGCTGCAGGGTCAAAGCTGCAAATCTAGGGACAAAGGCAGAGAAGGGGAGAGTAGGGGAGGAGGGGGCTGGAGGACTAGACAACCCCTCCCACCTGGTGCACAGGGCCCACTGCTGCAGGTCTAACCTCCTAGACTCCAGAACAGAAGTATCCCACAGGGCACTTCAGGGCTCTCTACTGCAATAAGCCAGCAGAGAGGATGAGGGCAGAAGAGACCAGCATGTCTCAGAGCATGTGCAGGAGGGAAGCAATGCATCCATGGGTGCACACAGCTAGCTGCAACCTCAGAAAGGAAATGTAGCAAAGACTGAAGAGAAGGTGGCTGAGAACTTACCCAAAGCATGAAGCACAGTAATTCTGTGTTAATCCTGGAGACTTAGGAAGTCTTAGGATTTCAAGAGACTGGACTCTTACTATTCTGCACACATTTATTATAAATAAAATCTTTTCATTACCAATGTTGGTATTTACCCTGTCTAGAGGTTCACCAATTTCACCCATCTTTATTTTTTAATTTTTAAAATTCTATTTACTATTTTGTTTGTCAGTGTTTGCATTCATGTACTTGTGTGGTTG
The DNA here is from genome assembly GCA_021653895.1 of Mastomys natalensis. NCBI lineage: Eukaryota > Metazoa > Chordata > Mammalia > Rodentia > Muridae > Mastomys > Mastomys natalensis. The sequence continues at coordinate 49,742 of JAJTUV010003398.1, read as the reverse complement.
TACAATATCACAGTGTGTGTTTGTGTGTGTGTGTGTAAGAGAGAGAGAGCACAAATTTCAGGAGTTCTCTCCTTTACCATGTGGGTCCAGGGTTTAATTCACATTTTCAGACTTGGATGCAAGCACTTTATCAGTTGAGCCATCTTGCTGGCCCAATTTCATTAATCCTTTAACCAACCAAGTTTAGATATTAAATTTTCTTTATTATTTATATATACCTGCTCTCATTCCTATTGTTTCTTTCCTCTAATTTTCCAAGTTTGTTTCTTTTTTTCTTTTCTGGTTTTTTTTTTTTTCTTTTGTATTTTTTTTCTTGAGACAGGGTTTCTCTGTGTAGCCCTGGCTGTCCTGGAACTTACTCTGTAGCCCAGGTTGTCCTTGAACTCAGAAATTCGCCTGTCTCTGCCTCCTAAGTCCTGAGATTAAAAGTATGCACCACCACTGCTTGGCTATTTTTGAAGTTTATAATTTGCTGTTTTTTAAAAAAATTCTTGAGATGATTAATTATATAAAGGATTTAAAAACTTTTTTCTAATACATAAATTTAAGGTTGCAGGCATGTCTCTAAAAATGGCTTTAGTTTTTGGTGGACATGGACATTAGATAGATGGCTTTGGGCCTGTCTTCTTTTCTTGTAAAGCAACTGTAGTTATAAACCTCCCACTAACCACAAGTTTCAGTGTAAGTTTTGATATTTCACATTGTCTGTCCAACTATTCTTGAATTTCTGTTATGACCCCCCAAAAATCCACATCTAGAAACACAAGGGTTAATTTTCAAACGCCTCACACTTGTGTGTAACTTTTGTCAGTCCCTAGATTTCATCCAGCTTCATTCATTTATGCCAATTAGACGAGGGGCCGCTTTTAATCAGTTCTGCCTGAATTTGGTTTGGGTCACGTTCTTTTTTATTTTTATAAATAATGTAATGATTGATTTTTATTTTATGAGCATTAGGGTTTTATCTGCATGTCTGTGTGAGGGTGTCAGATCCCTTGGAATTGGAGTAACAGATAGCCATGATCCACCATGTGGGTGCTGGAACTGAACCCCAGCCTTATGGAATAATAATCAGTGCTCCTAACCACTGAGCCATCTCTCCAGCCTTTGGGTCAAGTTCTTACTATGTAGCCCAGGCTTGCCTTGAACTCACAATCCTCCTTCTTCAAACTCCAGAGTGGATTATAGGCACATAGAACCACACCCTGTTTACCATTTAAACTTTGTTATGATGTGCCTTATGGGTTAGCCTGTGGTCATTGTTAATAGTGTGCCTTTTCTATCCCTTTATTTTTAGATTCTCTGTAGTTTTGCTTTAGGTTGACTCATGCAAAGGTGTAAATTATATATATATATATATATATATATATGTATGTATGTACAGACACACAGAGACACACACAAAATACACACACATATACACACAAACACAGACACACACACACAAACACAGACACACACACAACACACAATAGACACACAGACACACACACAGACACACACACAGGAACACACACACATAAATGTATATATGGTCTAAAGAGATGGCTCAGCAGTTAGGAGCTCTCTCTGTTCTCAAAGAGGACCTTAGTTTGATTCCCTGTGAGTAGCTCACAAACTCTGCAGGTCTGTAATCCCAGGCATTTGATATCTTCTTCTGACCTCCACAGGTACCTTCCCATATGTGCACACACACAGACACACAGACACACACACAACACACACAGAGACACACAACACACACAGAGACACACAACACACGTTTCTTTCCTTTCTAGCTCTTGCTAGCAGAATGACAACTCTTGAGACTAATCATTTATTATTAAATGCCTAGGCCATACACTTTGGTTTATTCCCTGACTAGCTGTAGCTCATAACTTATGTAACCAATTCAAACGATTCTGTGTCTTCCTCATGGTTAGTTACTTCTCGTCAGCTTCATGCCTCCAAGTTCGGGGTGAATCTCCTCTTTATTCTACCCTGAGTTCAGGTACCTGCTGGTTTATGTTTGTCTCCTCAGCATTCTCTCCCAGAGTCTCTCTGTGTCTCCTTTTATTCCCTCACTGTTTCCCAGAATCCTTTCTCTTCCTGCCGGTGTTCCACCTGCCTCAGCTCATTGGCCAACGGCTTTTTATTGACAGGTGTTCCTTATAAGTGACTCTCTCTCTCTCTCTCTCTCTCTCTCTCTCTCTCTCTCCTCTCTTTCTCTTTCTCTCTCTCTCTCTTCCTCCCTCCTTCCCTCTCCCTCTCTCCCCTTCCTCCCCCCCCAACTAAAAATAAAAATTTTAAAAGGTTGAGTATTGGCATTTTCTTTCTTTAAAAAAATATTATAAAAAATAGATTCTTCTCTCACACAATACATCATGGCCACAGCTTCCCCTCCCTCCACTCCTCCAAGCTCCCTCCCCAACATCCCCTATCCTCTGGATCTACTTCTCTTCCTGTTCCCTTCAGAAAAGAGCAGGACTCCAAGAGACCATGACCAAATACAGCAAAACGAAATATAATAAGACAAAGCATAAGCCTTCATGCTGAAGCTGGACAAGGCAACTCAACACAACACAAGGAAACGAGTCCCAAGAACAGGCAGAAGAATTAAAGACTCACCTGCTCCCACAGTTAGGAATCCCACAGAAACACCAAGCTGATAGCCACAACATATACTCAGAGGACTTGGTGCAGACAGACTCCTGCAGGCCTGTGCTTGTCTCTTAGGTCTCTGTTAGCCCGTATGCACTCCACATACTTGATTCAGTGAGCTGTGTTCTCCTAGTGTCCTTTATCCCCTCTGCCTCCCTCTAGAGGGATTCGCCAAGCTCTGAGGGGACTGGCTCTCCACATAACGCCTGGCTGTGGGTCTCTGTATCCATTCCCATCTGCTGCTGAGGAAGCCTCTCTGAGGATGACTGGGAAAGGCCCTGATCTATGAGTGTAGCAGAATATAGTTAGGAAATATTTTAGTTTTAGATCAGCTGCCTTTGGTTCTACCCTAGGTCTCTGGCTACCCAGTCTCTCGGGTTCCTGGCCATCCAAGCAGTGTCAGGTAGGAGCTCCCTCTCATGGTGTGAGCCTCAAGTCAAAGCAGACATTCGTTGGCCACTCCCACAAGTTCTGTGTCACCCTTGCCGCTGCCCCAGCTAATCTTGCAGGCTGGACATATTGTAGGTCAAAGGTTTTGTGCCTGGGCTGCTGTCCAGGTTTCTCCTTCTGTAGCCTGTAGAGTACCTTCCTGCACCAAATAGCCGAGACTGTGGGGATGATGGCTCCTTGCAGACACCAGCTCCACCTCTCCCTGTGCAGTGAGCGGTGTGGATTTTGTCCTTGGCAATGGGGCCCAGTGTATTGACATTTTCATACCAGTTTGACTTGACATCTAAAGTGAATCCTTACCAGCCATATAGTTGTAAAATCGTCTCTTCTGAAAATCATTGTCTTTTAGATTGATTCGACCCATTGACGCTTAGAGTATTTATTTGTCTTGAGTTCTTTGGTTTTATACTTACTGTTTTTATAAATTGTTTTCTACTTTTCCTGTACAAAACAATTTCTATAGTCCTTCTTTTTGCCTTTAAAAATAATATTTAATTTGATTATTCAGTCTCCTCCTTTGGTATATTGGGCTTTTACTATTTGACGGTTTATATATTGTAAGCTCTTAGACAATACTGGAATCGTGCAACATTTTTGCTCCATTTATTCCTCTCCCTCTTGTGTTATTAGTATCATCTAGTTTAGCCTTACATATATTTTAAACTTCACATCACAGTAATATAAAGTTAATGTTATTTATATGTATACATTTAAACATTCTGTTGTTCATTTCTTTTAACGTTTCCTTTTCTTTCCAGCTCATGAAAATTTACTTTTGGTAAAGCACTCACTTCAGTGTTTGTATTAGATCAGGTCTGAAGTGGAGGAATTCTCTTGGTTACTTCCTGTCAGAAAATGAATTCATTTTGGTCAAAACTCTCAGAAGACATTTTTGCTGGGTATAAAATTCCACATGTCAATAATTTTTGTTTTAGGAGCCTGAAGATACTATCTCTTTGTTTTCTAACTTTGTTTTTTTTCCCCCTTGAGCTTCTGACGGGATTTATCTTTCAACACCATCTTCTAGAATTTTCTCTTTGTTTTTGGTTACAGAGATTTACTGTGGTGCATCTGGGTGAAATTCGCTTCCTGTGAAGCCCACTTGAACTTTGTAACAAATCTTGCATCTTTAGCTTCATGCTGTCTAGTTAGTGAAAATTTTTACTTGGTGGAAATATTCTTACTGGTTATTTCTGTTATCTTTTAAATACCATTTTTCCATTCGTTTCTCTTTTCAAGATTCCAGTTCTATGAATATTTGAATTTTCCACCATTGTTGTATGTTTCTTGTATTTTTTTCCCAAAGTACAATGTAACTAGCCCTACTCAGCTGTGCCAATCTATCCACAAGTTATTTATTAATTTTGTGAATGATAATTTTAGTTTTGGAATGTTTATTTGATTGTTTTATAAACTGAGTTTTTGTATAAAGCCATACATCTCGATTTGCCTACTTATGAGACGATGAATCACAGTGATTTTACAGACACTATCTCATGACCCTAATATCTAGGTCACCTATGTTTTCAGTTCTCCTGTTGTTTCTCCTGGGTCCTGCAACTTGCTATACCTGGTGTTTTTTTATTTTGTTTTGTTTAATTGGATCATAAAGCGTGTACATTAAAGTTTATGGAGGTCTAGAAAGAGATCATTTTCTCCATAAGATTCACCCTGCTTTCTGGGAAGCATATCAGGTAAGGGCTGCCCACCTGCCCCATAAGCAGCTGATTCTCGACTCTTCTAAGGCTCTTCCTTGCTCTTCCCCTAGGCGATCTTGCCTCCCACAGACTAGTTCTCCGAGGTTCCAAATGTATGAATATTTCTTGGATCCTTCATCCTTTAAAGATCCTAAATTTAAGTTGTGTCTCCCAAGGGCCATGGGAAGCTTTTGTATGTTTTATTTGGCTTCTTAGGCCATCACCCACACAGCTAAGAACTGAGAGATATGTCAAGGAGATTGCCATAGGTCACACTCCCTTCTCCATGCTGCTATGATGTTGGCTCTTGGCTCCTCCAGCCATAGCTGTCTTCGAAGTGGAGAACTGTACTTGTCTGCCCCTGCTCTGTGTGGCAGCTGAAAGCCTCTGGCTTCTCTGCATCTCTGTGGTGACCTCTGTCTGCTCTCTGTGGAATGTGCCCCAGGAGAAAAGTGATGACCAAGACTGGGGACCTTCCAAAGAGCTTTTTTGTTTTTTCTTCACTAATCTTGGCCCTTTGAATAGTAGATGCCTTGGCAGCTCTACAAGTCATAAGTGAGTTCTTTAAAAATAATTGGGCATTGTGCTGCATGCCTTTAATCCAGCACTCAGGGACAGGCAGATCTCTGAGTTCTAGGCCAGCCTGGTCTACAGAGTGAGTTCCAGGACAACCTGGGATGCATAGAGAAACCCTGTCTTGGGAAACAAATCAAACAAAATTGAATCATCTAGCCTTTGAAGAGGATCTCTTAGGTCTGACAGGAGCCGCTTCATCGTAGCCAGATGTAGAATTATAACTCTTGACCATTTAAAATATTGTTTTAATAATTTTCAAAGTAACAGAACCTACTATTTTTCCCTGATCTCTCTCTTTTTTTTTTTTTTTCTGGATCCATGTGAGAAATGAATTCCCAGTAGTTTTGTGTTTTTTGCTGAAGTGTCTTGAGTCTGTATCCCCACCATCTCTGATAGATGAGCAAAATCTATCCATTCTTCTTTCCTTATGTATGTGTTCATGTGTGTGTGCATATGTGAGCAGGTTACATGTTTGCTTTGGTTTTTTGAGATATAGGGTCTCACTGAGTAGACCAGGCTGCTCTCGAAACTCTTAGAGATCCACTTGCCTCTGCTTCCCAAGTGTCAGGATTTAAGGCCTGCATTGCCACCCCCAGCTCTCACATTTATATTTTTCTAAATGGCCCTTCTAAGTATCTTTCTGGATCTCCTTCAACAGGGATCAGTCTGTCTCTTTTGCATATTAAAATGTGGTCAACCAAGAAAGGAAATGGCTTGTTCTTTCACTTGCTAACTAGTGACATTTTAATTCTTCTGGCTTGAAATCTAATCATGGTGTGGCTTCCTTCTTTTCTTATTTGGGTGTTCATGTGTGTGAATGTGTGTGAATGTGTACATGTGAAAGGGCCAGAGATGATATTAGATGTCTTTTTCAATTGCTCTGTATCATGTGAGTGTGTGTGAAAGAGAGAGAGAGAGAGAAGAGAGAGAGAGAGAGAGAGAGAGAGAGAGATTATGTGAGTGTTTCATTTGTTTTGTTTTTTGTTTTGAGACAACTAATTCAGCCAGAATGGCCAGCTAGCAACCTCCAGGAATCCTCCCATGTCTGCCTCCCAGGCACTGAGATCGCAAGTGCCCACCATCACAGCCAGCTTTTTACATGGATGCTGGGTATGGAAGTCAGGTCGTCTTTTTTTTTTTTTTTTTTTTTTGGTTTTTTCGAGACAGGGTTTCTCTGTGTAGCCCTGGCTGTCCTGGAACTCACTCTGTAGACCAGGCTGGCCTCGAACTCAGAAATCCACCTGCCTCTGCCTCCCAAGTGCTGGGATTAAAGGCGTGCGCCACCACGCCCGGCAAGGTCGTCTTGCTTAAACAGTCTTGTTTAAACAGCAAGCACTTAGCTGGTAGACTGAGCAGTTATTCCACCTCACATGATTTTTTTTCTTTTCTTTTCTTTTCTTTTCTTCTTTCTTTCTTTCTTTCTTTCTTTCTTTCTTTCTTTCTTTCTTCCTCTCTCTCTCTCTCTCTTTCTTTCTTTCTTTTTTTTTTTTTTTTGAAATCTATCAAAGCCAGAGTCTCTTTCTGAATTTTCCACAGGGGTCCCCCAAGATCTGCTTATGCAGTGGGTGTGTTAGGAGCACCTGCCAAGTTGATTTACATTGTGTTGCAGTTGTTTACAGGCAAGGCTCTCAGCCCGACCCTGTCTCTCAACTGTTGCATCAGATTCTATTTTAAAAGTAACTGAAAATAATAAATCAAATTCTAGTGCCAAAAGGAACCCACTGAAATTATGAGGAATGCAAGAGGGTTCACTAAAACTCTTATTCAGTGTTTATTCTGTTCTGTTTTATATTTAGGCCCATCTGGGTGTTAGTAGATCAGATAAGTAACTACCTTTTATTATCCCCTCCCCTCAAAAAACCCCAAAACGAAACTAAAGCAAACTGACCTCCTGTGACAGTTGATTGTACCAATTATGTTCTAAAATGACAGGCATGTAAAGGAAACCTTTTCTAGAAGAAACCATTCAAGATTCTGGGGGTGACGGTGGGGAACTCAACTCACACTCTCATTGCTCAAGCATTTTGGAAAGAAAAGAACAGCCAACTTTGAAACATCTCCAAACCAGGCAGGAAGAATTACAGATGCTTTGGAGCAAATTACTGGTGAGCTTGTCAAAATTCAAGGAAGGATGGCTTCCTCCATCTGGGTCACAGAAGGCCTCCACACCCAGCAAAGCCTGGCACAACCCTCAACCTTGCCTTTCACAGAGTTTGGAGACTGTACTTTTAAATTGTGTAAAAGGTTTAACTACAACTTCTATTACTTGTTTTTTTCACTAAAGATCTCCAAGCTTCTGTCTCGAGTTTATGTCTATTTCCAACTTGGAACTGGGAGCCCAGAGCATGGATTGAAATTGTCAACACTGTTTACAGATCAGGTTGCTGAGCAAATCACTTGCTAGATAAAGATGAAAAACAAAATCAAAACACTGTGTAGGAGAGATGCTCCATTGGCAATGTGCTTCCTTTGCAAGAGTGAGAGGCTGGACTCGAACTCATGGATAAGTGGTCAGGCATGATGGCAGATGTTTGTAATCCCAGCACTGGGGAGGCAGAGATGCAGGAATTTCAGGTCTCAGTTCAAAGTTAAAATTGAAAGAATCCCACTGTCCAGGACACATCCTGGGAGGAGTATATTCTTTAGTCAGAGGACACCTGCTGGATTAATATTCAGAAGAAGAAGGGAGAGGCTGATTAACATTCCTCAGACTACAGGGAAGGGAACCCACCTACCAGTGGGGAAGGTCCAGAGCATGCAGACACATTCCAGGGGAAGGGCCTAAGATGAGAGGTAATCAGGATGCTGGGCCCTTAACGTAATAAACCTGGGCAGCAAAAGGAAGCCACTCAGCTAGCACTCATTGTTATAAAGATAATGTGCAAATCTGAGTCACCTAGAGACCAGGCCTGGGAACAGTTGTTGAGGTCAGTCTTTGTGGTTATTGTTTAAGAGATGAAACTGCCCTTGTATAAAAACTGCTCTCAGTCTTGGTTCAGGGTTCCACTTGCCTGTGTGCGAGGGAACCCTGGTGCACAGGTTATCAATAAACCTCATGTTATTGCATCAAATCCTCTGTCCATGAGTGCTTCTGGGGGAGCGCATCTCCTGGTTTGGATCTTAGAGTCCAACAGAGACAAGGTAGTTTCCTGGGCCCCAGGAGCCAGCTTAGCCATATCAGGCAATGAGAGACCCTGTCTCACACGCACATGTGTGCTCACACAAAGTTTAACTTATTCTTGTTAACTTTACTAGGATATGTATGTACATGAATACATACACACAGCAAAATGCACCCCTCTAAAAAGAAACATACAGGAGTTTTTAACAGGTATACAGTCATGAAGAATATGTTGTATATTTGAGATATACAACAATTTTTTTAAATATAAAATTTTCTTTATCTTTTACTTGTGTGGTGGGAGCAGGCATGAATTCAAGCATACTCAGGTGCACATCTGCAGAAGCCAGAGCAGGGTGTCCTGTCTTCCTTTATTAGACCTCAGTACATACAGACAGGGCCTATCTCTGAACCAGAAGCTCAGCTGGGTCGTCTGGTAGCTCTGTCCTCCAATGCTGGGCTAACAGACATGCACAGTCATGCTTGGCTTTTTACGTGAATGTTCAGGATTCAAACCCAGGTTCTTAGGCTTGCAGATCAGAAGCTCTTGGTACCCAGTGACCGCAGAACAATTCTTTACCCTCTTTGTTATGCTGTGTTTTAATCTATCAGTCCCGAAGCCTACCGTTGTTAGTATTCTGTCAAACTCCACCTCCATAGTTACCTGGCAACGGCCAGGTATGCTCCTCCCTACAGTTATAAAAGGGGCTGTCTGGCCCCTCCTCTTCCTTTGCTCCTGTGACCTGCACCTGCAGGTTCTCTCTGCCCGCTTCCCTTCCCCTCTCTCCACGTGGTCATGGCCAGCCTCCACCTCCTCCTCTCTCTCTCTGCTCTTGCTCTCTTCCCTCCGCCTAAATAAACTTCCCTTCATGGAACCCTCTGGCCTGGCGTCTTCCGTTCCAAGCTCCTGCGTGCAAATATCAACAACCATGCCATGCATGTGGAGGTCAAACAACTGGGAGTCAGTTCTTTGCTTCCTCTGTGTGGGTTTCCAGGGGTTGGACTTAGATTGTTGTAACTGGCAGAAACATGGTTTATAAAAGGATAGTTAAGAAGTGAGGAGGGCAGGGGAAGGAGTATAGAGCAGGAGAGGAGAAGCATGGGTAGTATAAAAGAGAGTTTATGGGAAGGAGGAGTAGAAGGGAACAGGGGAAAAGGGAGGACGGGACAGGGGAGGGAGGGAGAGAGAAGGAGGAGACAGAGGAAGAGAAGGAGAAGAAGAGAGAGAGGAGCAGAGAGGGAGAGAGAACAGAGGGAAGAGGGGGAGAGGAGAGAGAGGGAGAGAGAGAGAGACAGAGAAGAAGAGAAGACAGAGAGAAAGAACAGAGAGGAGAGAGACAGAGGAGGAGGAGAAGAGAGAGAGAGGGGAGAGAAAGAGAGAAGAGACAAGAGAAAGAAGAGAGAACAGGAGGAGAGACAGAGAGGGGGAAGAGAAGAGAGGGAAGAGAAGAGAGAGAGAGCAGACGAGAAGAAGGAGGGAGAAGAGAGGAGAGAGAAAGGAAGAGAGGGAGAGAGAGAAGAGAGAGACAGGAGAGGAGAGAGAGGAGAGGAGAGAGAGAGGAGAGAAAGAGGGAAGATACTAGCCGGGAACACATAGAGGGAAGGGGAGAGAGGGAGAAAGGGGTCAGGGAGAGCAAAGGGAGTCAGAGAGTTGAGTCACAGATTCAGAGACACCACAACAGTCCCTTTTACAGCAAGCCAGGCCTACCTGGCGGGTGCTAGGTAACTGTTGGGTTGGGCACCCACCACCTCATCAGCCCAGTATCATTTTTTTTTTCTTAATTGTTGTATATCTTTCTTAATTTTTTTGAATCCACTGTTGATTCCTTTGGGTGAAAAATTATAAATCCACTTTCTAAAATTGAACGTGCTGTGCTTGAGCTTCCAATTTCAGTTTCAATTTTTATTTTATTCAGATTTTACAAAACTCTAAGCAGAAATAACAAACCATAGAAAATGGCGTTATCCCTTTATAAACCCATGCAATTACTTCCTTTCAAAGCTTGGAGGTCAGGGTGTGGTGGAATATGCTTGTAATCCCAGCACGCAGGTGCTGGAGACAGGAGCACCAGGGGTTCAAGGCTAACCTGGTTACAAGAGACACTGTGAGAAAGCAATCAAATGAAGCATGCTCCAGGTCCTCTGCTCTCTCCCTCTTAGGGCATCCAGACTCCAATGCACGCCAGGCTGGAAGGATGAAGCAGAGTCAGGGTCGCAGGTCAGGCTGTCGAGGGTGCTCCAAAAGTGCTGTCTGAATAGGATCTTAGCCTGTGATAAGAGTGTCTTTATTCGGAGCTTAATACGCATTGCTTCCTATGGGTCGGTTGCTGCAATAGCCTTAAAAATGTTAGTTACATTTCTTATTTTGTAGGTCGCTGATATACATTCATTGCATCATCGTGAAGATCAATCTTAATAACTAGGAGTGACACTATTCAGGGGTGAGCCAAGGTCATTGATGGCTGAAAGCTAAGGCTACTGAGATGCCTCATTAGCATGGGGAGGCAATCCAGGGATCTCAGGTGCTGGACTACATGAATCCCGAGGGGTGGGATCCAGGAACCCTAGAGAAGAGAAGGCCCCGCTGACAAAGGGAGCCCACCATTTGCTCAAGCTCAAGGCTTTCTGATAACCTCTGACTTCAGCCTTAGCCGCGGGGTTTCCCAAAGGCTCATGCAGTGGCTCAGCAGAGTCCCACGGAGCTTGTTGAATAATGGAGCATTGCGTTCCTGGATGGGCTCTGCGTTTGTCTGCTATAGTAGCCCTTAAAATAGTGTTAGTTACATTTCTTATGTTTTGTAAGGATCGCTGAGTATACATTCTTGCACACTCGCATGAAGATAACAATACATTTAAAAACTATTATCCTAGGCAAATTTAAAAAGCAGAAGCAGTGCAGCTTGTCTGACTCCTCAGCTCATCAGTTATTTTTCCCTGACTTAGCCTCCCTGAGAGAATCTCCTGACTTCTGGAAGTTTAGCCTCTGGTGATTTATTTTTTGAGTCAGGTATTGTTTTGAAAGTAGTATTTTGTTGCCGTATATTAGGGGAGGAGTGACTATGTTTCTGCTTTTAACTTATGGCTTACAATTTTATTTTGGCCAGAAAATATTCCATGTTCAATTCTTCAAAATATATTGATCCTTTCTGTGGTGTAGAAAGTGTGGCCATCTGTGCTGTGTGTGTTTGTGTGTGAATATGTGTGTGTGAATGTATGCATGTACGTGTGTGTGTGAATGTATGTATGTGTGTATGAATATATGCATGTATGTGTGTATGAGTTGTGTGTGAGTGTGCATGAATGTGTATATATGTGCGAGTGTGTGAATGTGTATGTGAGTGTGTGACTGTGTATGAGTGTGTTTGTTTCTGAGAGTGTGTTGTGTGAGTGCATGTATGTGAGTGTGTGACTGTGTGTGTGACTGTGTGACTGTCCATATATATGTGTGTATAATGCATAAATGTGTGTGTATGTATCTGAGTGTGCATGAGTCGCGCGTGTGAGTGTGTAAATGGTGTGCTCTTGCTGAGAGAATATGCTCAACAAATGTCAATAAACCAAAGCACCCAAAATGTGAGTCACTTACATCTTCTTTATTCTTCCTGAGGTACCAACCCTTTACCCTAGGTGAGAGGATTGTGTGAACCCCGCAGTAACTGTGGACCTATCCATATCCATGTCAGTTTTATCATTTCCTTCATGATTCTTGAAAGACTGTTAAGAAGAATAGACATATTTTAAAAAATATTTTGAAACAGGATCTCATTGTATAGCCCTGGTTGGCCTGGAACTCTCTTATGTAGACCAGGCTGGCCTCAAACTCACAGAAACCTACCTGCCTCTGCTTCTTGATTGCTGGGATTGAAGGTGTTTGCCACCAAACATGGCCCATATTTAGAACTTTTATGCCATATGCTTAATTATCATTAATATTCATTTGATTTCCTCTTCCTCTAGAGTTTTTTTCATATTTATACCATCTCACCAGTTCTCTTCTGGCTATTTTTTTTAAAACATAGAATATCTTTTTCCATCTTTGTATGTGTCTTTATAGGTTTCTTGTGAGCAGCTGGTAGTTGGATCTGCCTTCTCGTTTTCATCTGATAATCTCTGATTTTTAAATGGGAAATTGGACCACTTATAATTAGTGTAATCTGAGGCATGACTCTTCCTTCTTGTTTCCTATTTGCACTGCCCACGTTTTGAACTTGTTGTTGTCACTGTTTTAGAGTTGGGTGAACACAGAACGCTGTACTTTTGTCTCCTCCCCGCTCACCCCGGCTATTCTGCTAGCATTGATTTAATTATTTTTTAAGTAGCTGACAAAATAGAAACATATGTTTACTGACATACTATTTTCAGCACTTGCTATTCCTTTTGATGGATCCATGTTTCCCTCTCATGTCATTTTTTCCTGCCAGGATCATTTCCTTTATCTTTCATAGAGTGTAGCTCTGCCAAGACTGAATTCTATCACCGTGTTTGTGCAAAAGTCTTTATTTGGTTTGTGTTTGGTGGACATTCCACTAAATATAGAATCCTAATTTGACTTTTTTCCTATTTTAAAGTTGTCTTTTATCATTCCTAATGGACGTGGCTGTGACAGAGATCTATGAGTTTGTGTGCACGTGTGTGTGTGTGTGTGTGGTGCACGTGTGTGTGTTTTGTGTTGTGTGTGGTGTGGTGTGTTGTGTGTTTTCTTATAAACTGGATTGTGGGTTTTTTCCTTCTGCTTTTAATAATTTGTCAGTGATTATTTTTTAACAATTGGCACACGGTGTCTGTCTGAATTTTTTTCTACTTGGAATTCATTGATGTCCTTGGATCTGTGGATTTCTTTTTCATCAAATTTGGGAACACTTCCCCAGACTTTCTCCAGACATTTTCTCTACTCTCCTTTGAAACTGTACCTTTGTGTGTGTCAGTCAGCATACTGCTGTCCCATAGGTCAAAGTGGCTGCCTTTCCACGTATTTCAGTGTAGAAAGAGACCAGTGCTCTATCTTCAATGTTGCTGGTGTTCACTCACTTCTCTTAACTCCATATGGATTTTAAACTTCACAAACTGTGTTGTTATTTGTAGAAACCCATGTATTTTAAATTTTTTTGTATCTCCTACATTTTCCACACTGTGTGTACATTTCCCTTTATATCCTTGAACATATTAATCATATTTATAAAAGCCACTTAATTTTATTCTAAGTATTTATTTATTTGTTTCTTCTATATGTATGTGTATTTTATGATGTATATGTGTAAATGATGTGTCTGTGTACACATATTTCTGTGTGGTAACACATGTACACATACATGTGCACACATGTACACACACAAACCACTCATGCATGAGCATACATAAGTAAAACTTTTTTAGAGCTTAAAAACATCCACTGCTGTTATTTGTCTTATATCATGAAGTTTAGCCTACATATGTGTGGTGGTTGATTTCCTTGTTAACTTGACTGAATTTAGAATCACCATGAAAACATGGCAGTTGGTACATCGTAGGGCATTTTCAAGAGTGCTAATGAAGACAGAAGACTTGCTTTGAGTGTGAGCAGCACCAGTCAATAGGCTGAAGTTCTAGACTCAGCCTAGGTGTAAGCAGCACCAATCCATGGGCTGAAGTTCTAGACTGAATAAGAAAGGAGGACATGAGCAAAGTACCAAGACTCATCGTTTTGCTTCATGACTGGTCATGCAATGTGATGGTTACCTCTTGCTTCCACTGCCTTGCTCACCATAGTGGACTGTATCCCTTAAACTGTGAGTAAAGATAAAACATTTTATCTCAGGCATTTTGTCAGAGGAACAAGCAAGGTAACTAATACAGTGTGTATGGTGTCTTAGTTAAAGGTTCTATTTCTGTGATAAAACACCATGATCAAAGCAGTCTGGGGAATGTCTTAGCTACTGTTCTATTGCTGTGAAGAAACACCTTGAACAACATAGTTTATAGAACAAAGCATGTAATCGAGGCTGGCTTACAGTTTCTTGGTTGGTACATGATTATCATGGTGGAAAACTGGGTACAGGCAGATCTGATCACAGACAAGAAGCAGAGAGGGGAGAGAGAGAGAGGAAGAGAAGGGGAGAAAGGAGAGGAGAGAAGAGAAAGAGAGAGAGGGGAGAAGAGAGAGGGAGATGAGAGAGAAGAGAGAGAGAGAGAGAAGAAAGAGAGAGAGAGAGAGAGAGAGAGAGAGAGAGAGAGAGAGAGAGAAAGAAACTGTGGTCTGACTTGGTGTTTGAAACCTCAAAACCAGGGCTAGTGAGATGGACAGCAGTTAAGAGCATTGACTTCTTCAGAGGTCATGAGTTCAAATCCCGCAACCACATGGTAGCTCACAACCATCTGTATTATTCTAAGTATTTATATTTATTACTAATCTTTCATAGGCAGAAAAGACCACTGCTCTCTCTGGTCTTTTTGCTGTTCACAAATATGTAAGCATGTCTAGAATGTGTTAGCAGTTGAGGGAGGGAGGGGCGGCTCTCAAACTGGAGAAATGTTTTTAAATTTCATTAAATTTTTTATGGTGAGGCAGTTTTAACCTGTATGTATGTCCGTGATCCCATGCAAGCCTGGTGCTTGTGGAGACCAGAAAAGGGCATTGGATTTTCTAGGACCTTTGTGAATTGTCCCATGGGTGCTGGGAACCAAACCTGGGTCCGTTGGAAGAGCAGCCATTGCTTTCAACTGCCGAGAAATCTCTTCAGCTCAGAGGAGTATGCCTTGAACATTCTGCACAGTCGATTTCCATCGCCAGCCGCCTGGGGACATGGGAGACACAGTCTACGAAGGTCATCTCCAGGAATCTCGTGGGATTCCTGAGCTAGGTTGCTGCAGGATTCTGACACCTGTCTCCAGCCTTAGGCTCTAATAACACTGGAGATCCAGTGTTTGAAAGGGCTTTGGATGATACTGAACACTGGACTGGGATGCTCTGTGGCTTTTGGGTTGGATTTTATTATGATTTTTATGCCTTCTGGATTCTAGAAGCTGGACTTGTAATATGTTAATAACTTAGCCCCAAGAAATCAAACTGGTTGCCGTCATTTGGTTGTCAGAGCTGGGCTACAGTGACACCGAAAAATTTCATAAATTTGTTCTAGAAGAATTTTGTATGAACTGGAAGCCAAGAGTACAAAATGTTTACTGTAATTCTCACAGAACTTGGCTCTAGACTCTTGTATGCAAGAGTCTCTGAGATCGTTCTTTAGAGTCTTAAATATTGCAGAATGTTTGATGATAAAAATATCATGTGCTCAGGGAGGGTGGGTTTTATGTTTCTGTTTTTGGCTGGGAAGACTCATTTGGAATCTGGACCGAGGCATGAAGGACTGTTATCTAATCCACAATATTGACCCATGAGCATCTTGTGTGACTCAGATTCCTTGAGGCCCTCTATCCAGCATGACTGTGACTAGGGTTGGGAACACTGCCAGCAACAACTTGATGTGCTTTCAATCTGGGCTGTCAATCAGCCTCAGCATGCCAGAGGCCACACGTTGACCTTTCATGCCGGCTCATTCTTGCTTTCTTGATTACAGAGGACTTCTTGGTAGCTCTGGCCTTGACTATGCTGTTTCGGCAGCCTTGTCTTGCTCCTTGGCATGTGTCTGCACATGGGGTATCATTAAGTGTGACTCACACCATCATCTTCTTGCTTTATTTTTCTTTTTATCGAGACAGGTTTCTCTGTTAGCCTTGGCTTCCTGACTCATCTTAGAACCTGGCCTCACTAGAATCCGCTGTCTGCCTCAAGTGCGGATTAAGCGTGCCCACCACCCTTGCTTATTTTTCAAGCAGGTAGCCAGGACGCTCTCAAACTCCCAGTTTTCCTTCCCACCTTCGAGTGCGCTTATAGGCATGTGCCACCACTCCTGGCTCTCACCTACACTCTTATTGGCCCAAAGCTTGAATACTTGGGATTGTGAAACACAAGATTGTCTTTATCGAGGGTCTAGAGTTAGATAACGTTCCTTCAGGCTAAGACTTGTAAGTGATTTTCGCAAGACAGAATCCCAAATTATAAAGTCCAACAAACCAATGGCATGTAAACAGAAGAGATAAGTACTTTCTGTAACATAGCCATCTGGAGGAAGTGTTTCTGCCATTATCCTTGTGTGGTGGTTTAAATGAGAATGGCCCTCACAGGCACTTGGGTTTTAATGCTTAGTCACCAGGGAGTGACACTGTTTGAAAGGATTAGGAGGTGGGGCCATGGTAGAGGAAGTGGGTAGACTTTGAGGTTTTAAAAGACTTTGCCAAGCCTAGAGTCTCTCTCTCTCTCTCTCTCTCTCTCTCCCCTCCCCCTCCCCCCTCCCCTCCCCCTCCCCTTCCCCTCCCCTCCCCCTCCCCCTCCCTCTCTCCCTCTCCCCCTCTCCCTTTCTGTCTCTGTCTCTTTTCCCTCTCTCCCTCCTTCCATCCATCTTCTTAGGGATCAGGACTTAGCTCTCAGCTACTGCTCCAGTACCTGTCTGCATGCTGCCACGCTCCCTGCCATGATGATAATGGACTGAACCTCTGACCTGTGAGGCAGTCCCAGTTAAATGCCTTCTAAGAGTCCCTAGGTCATGGTGTCCCTTCACAGCAGCAGCACAGTGACAAAGATACCTTGTGGTTGATAAGCAGCCACTGAACCACAAAATGGCACAGACAGAAAACCCACGGATGGTAGAACACCAAAATCAACGAAAGCCTGAGCTTCTGGCACTGTGGAATGTCAACCCTACCCCCATACCAGCAGAGACCTGAGTGACCTCCGTCAAGAGCTTTAAGGTTGGATCTTGTGTCGCTCACAGTCGCTTCACTGTTGAAGTCCAAGATCAGTGAGCAGTTCTGAAGCCTTAGTCCCACTCATCATGGCTTCGTGGCCAATGAGTCTCATGTGATCCACGGGCATCAGTGCACCAGATTATCTGTTGTCAACCTAGCACAGCTTCTCCCCTCTTTAAGAGAACAAACCAAGAAACTACATTTCCCACAATTCCCTCAGTGTGACTCCATATTCATTTATTCCAAGAGGCCACTTACATGACAAGTTGAAGGTGATGTGGACTGCTCTTATCTTGAATAGCACAGCAGACTCTGTTAGGCCTTTTGACATAGGTTGATCGACTCTAACCTGTAGACACATTGCTTGTCTATACAAATCAAGTGTTATCGAGCAAACAGCTATTTACCTAATGCTAATACCTTTGAAGCTATCAACAGTGAAGTTGACTATCTGCTAAGGACCATATGCAGTTGCAAAGCCTAAAACATTTATATTCTGGTTTTGTCCAGAAAAAAAAAAAGTCTCCAGGCCCCAGCAGTTGGGGACCTGCTATAGTGCACATATGTAAAACTTAGTAATGGGTATCAGTTGTCTGGTATGGGGAGGAGAATGTAGTATACATAATGAAGTGTCCAGAGTATATATAGTATACTGTACCTAGTGTACATAGTATACATAGTATATATATAGTGTGTAAGTGTAATTACATAGTGTACATTGTATAGTGTATATAGTGTACACAGTGTAGGTACCATGTGGTAGAGCAAGAAAGTATATTTAAGTATGAAATCACACACTTGCTTGCACCGCCCTAATATAGTCAGATAAATATGCAATTTTTATTCTCTTTTCTCTTTCATGTTTATGAGCTCTTCAAACAGTATGCAATGGGTAACAAAAGGAAGCAATCTCACAGCTTAATCTCTCTGTGTCTCTATGTCTATGTTCTCTCTGTCTCTGTGTCTTTCTGACTCTGTCTCTCTGTCTCTGTGTCTGTCTCTCTCTGTTTCTCTCTCTGTCTCTCTCTTTCTCTCTCTCTCTCCCCTTTGTCTGTCTAGCTATATCAGGGACAGGAGATGGGAAAAGTAGCTGTATACTCACTCCATGATAAATATTAACTGAATAAAATAATTTATCTTCCCAACAGCATTCCGCTGTGAAAGGGTGGGTGCTCACAGGCCCTACCCCTCTTTGAAGACCTGCAGGCAGTCTGTGGTGTGGCCACTGGTTAGTTGTCAATGTTCGTGAAAAGAACGTTAATTAAACTCACTGGGTCATGAAAGGAAGGAAGGAAGGAAGGGAGGAAAGAAGGAAGGAAGGAAGGAAGGGAGGAAAGAAGGAAGGAAGGAAGGAAGAAGAGGACCAGCTAGGAAGAAGAAGAGATCAAAAGGGTGGAAGGGGAAAAGAGAGGGTGACAGTGAACAGATCAATATACATTATTTGCATGTCTGAAAACGCCATGACAAAACTCATTACTACGTACAAGTAACACCATTAATTTTAGAAGTTAACAATAAATAAATCATAATGTGTTTTCTTCAAACTATGTTCGATTTCACTAGGCAAATATATATAGATAGGCATGGTGGGGGGGCATGGAGCGTGGAGGCTCCCTTGACAGGTGACTATGCAGAGGTCCTGGGTGTTCCCTGATGTCCATGCTAAAATCTGGGACTGTAAATTACTCTTCCTTTCACTCTGCAAAGCCTCCAGATTGTCCCAGTTGATTTGCTCACACCATCTTCTTTGATAAAGCCCAGACTTTGGATTACCTCTAAATGATAGACCTGTACCTGGAGAGAGAAAACTCCTGGGTTCATGAATATTCTAGAAATGAACTTCCGTCATGCTCTGGACAGGGTTGCAAGTCCTCTCGTGAGTGGGTTGGCTGTCATTCCAACCGCCAGGGCTCCTTGTTGCTCCCAGGTAAGCAGGCTTACAGCGCGATGAGGTGGACAGCGTTCTCTCCAGCAAAGCCTGAAAGTGTGGAACATCCTAGTAATTCACTCTACACAAACACTGCCAGCAACCGTTGAGTGTACATGCTCCCCTGTTTGCCCACAACCGACTGGGAGCTGTGGTGAGCTGCTGCTGGCCAGCAGGGCAAGAGAGCTTGACCTTGGTAGTCCAAGCAAAGACCAAAATTCAAAGCTTGAGATACAGTTTCTACCATGCCTCCGTCCGGTCACACTGTCTTCAGTCAGACCACCATGAGTTGATGACTGTCTGTAACTTATTAGGGGTAATTACTATTTTATGTGTGTGAATGTTTTACCTGCATGTACACGTGTGTACCATGTGCATGCACTGCCCACAGAGGCAAGAAGAGGATGTCTGATCCCTGGAACTAGAGTTATAGACAGTTGTGAGCCATCCTGTGATTTGGGGGAATTGAACCCAGATCCCCCGGAAGAGCAGCCAGTGTTCCTAACTGCTCAGCCATCTCTCCGGACCCCTATAACATATTTTTATAAGAACAACTGGGTTTCCCAAGTGAAATGACATTATTGAAAAGAATGAGATTCTTTTGTAGTTTTAGAAACTTCTTTGAAATGTGGTTTTACTAGCAGAGAGCTAAACCTGACTGCCTGCTTTGGAAGTTATCTACTGTGTATGCGCTGGTTGTGGTATATTAAGACACTCAGGCTTCACACAGACACTTTGTGTGTGTGTGCTGAGGCTTGATCCCAGGGTGTTGCATACTTGAAACGCACCAACACACGAACACAGAGCTGCACTCCTGACCCAGGAATGCGGTGGAAATTTCTGGTTCTTTGGAGACTCGGTTGTGTTGTCTGACATTTTTGTGGAAGCTGTCTCATGAGAGGTATGTGGTCTTTGGTTGAGCAGACCCTCGAGAGGGTTTATGCTCTTTGAAAGAGTAAAATGGAACCCTGTAAACAGTGAGAGAGTGCTCTTGCATGGGTATGCTAAGGGATGCTTCTCTGGTCTTCCGTGGTCTTTGCTGGTCTTCACTTTGTAGAGAGAAATGTGCCAAAGAACTTCTTGTAGTATGCTCTCTGATTCTTGCCACTTCTGCTGACTTCATCATAGCCTGGCAGTTTCTGCTGGATCGAGTCGCCACTACTGATTTATGCTTGGTGTTTGCTATTGGGCTGGACTGCTGCTATCCAGACAGCTGAGAGAGGAGTCACCTCAAAGAACTACTTCTAATCAGGTCCAAAAAACCCCTTTGTCTATTAACTTTCTTTCTCCCCTATTTTTGATGTGGGCTAGAAGGGAGGTTGAAGCATTTAAGAACCCTAAATAAGGTAGACTTTGAAAACTCTAAGCCAACAAAAGAAGATTATTTTAGTTTAGTTTGTTTGTTTTATTTTGTTTTGAGACAGAGATTCTCTGTATGGCCCTGGCTCTCCTGGAACTCACTCTGCAGACCAGGAGGATTTCAAACTCAGATCCACCTGCCTCTGCCCTCTGAGTGTTGGGATTAAAGGCACCACTACTCAACTATATCTTATTTTTTGGTGTGTGTGTATGTGTGTGTGTGTGTATGTGTATGTTTGTGTGTGCATGCATGCTTGTGTGGTACATACATGAATATGCAAGTGTATTTTCCTGTGCTCATGCTCACATGTAGAGGTCAGAGTCAATGTTAAACAATTTTTTCTTATCTCTCTCCATGTTTTTTTGACAGGATCTCTCTATGACCCTGGAGTTCATCATTTTAGCTCAGCCCTCTGACTAGTCTAATCTAGCTATTTCTCTCCGTCAGCCAACCTATAGCATCCATATGTACTACAGGTTTGAACCCAGGTCCTCATGATTGCATGGCAAGCACACTCCCCAATGAGCCCTCTCTCTGGCCCTAGTTTAGAAGCCTTTAAAGATGATCGTAGAGACACCCTTTGTGTGCCAAAGCTCAACACGAGTGGATCTTAGACATTAGCTCCCACATGGAGTCTGGTAGGATGTGCTTTCCAAATAGTGACATTAAAACCTGTTTATCAGCTTCACACCTTACATGGATCTTTGCCTGTTTGTGATTTCTGAACTTCACATATTGATCGTTTAGAAAATTTTGGTTCACTGAGTTGTGTATACCTTCCAAATGTTGACACATTTCATTGCAGAATTTTTTTATTTTTTAAATTCCTTGAGATCACAACCTATTGAGAAGCTGTCGATCTCACAGTGGCAAATACAAAGTTTTCCAAAATTCTAATTTGCCCTTGAGATATTGAGTTTTGTGGTTGGCAAAGTTGTTTTCAGTTATTTTCTTTGGAGTATTGGCTCACTGAGTTTATTTTCAAGATGGTCTCTGCCAAAATATCCAACTCAGATTAACTATACTCTGCCTCTCCAGTAAACCAGTATCCTATAAAAGAACAAAATGTCTAGCTTAGCCCACAGTCCAACAGTCCAATTTTTCAGAAGACAACTGTGACAGCCTTGTGTGCAGTAGAACTGATTGGCGTGGGCTGGGGACATGGCTCCATTGGAAGAGTAGAGCACTTGCCTACTGTGCGTGCAGCCCTGGGTTTTATTCTCAGCACCTTATAAATCAGGTGTCTTAGTTAGGGTTTCCATTGCCATTGACAAAACACCATGAGCAGGATTACTTCTAAAAGAAATTGTTGAGTTGGGCTTACTGTTTCAGAGAGCTGGAGTCCATGATACCTGAGCAAAGGCATGGTGGCAAGAACAGTTGAGAGCTCCCATCCCATCAGTATGCAAGAAGCAGAGCAAGCACCGTGGATAACATGGGTTTGAACCCCTAAAGTCTGCCCAGTGGCACACCCTCCTGAAAAGGCCATACCTCTGGAACCATTCTCTAATCATTCCACCAACTGTGGACCAAGTATCCAAACCTATGCACTTGTGCAGGCTGTTTCCATTCAAACTACTCCACAAGGCACGCATTCCCAGCATCCCTGGAGTCAGTGGGAATCAAGAGTTTTAGGTCATCCTTGGTTATACAGCAAGTTTGAGGCCAACCTGGACTGCTATAACTACTTGACTCTTAATCCTCTCCTCTCTCTCTCTCTCTCTCTCTCTCTCCTCTCTCGTATCTCTCTCTGTGTGTATGTGTCCACCACACACACACACACACTGAATTATTGATGCTTTTCTGTCATGTTGTCACAATAGGTCAAAATATTCAACAACCATTTAATTGAGGGGCAAATGTGAAGGAGGAGGGGATTTGAGACAGGGTCTCTCTACCTAGCCCTGGCTGTACTGGAACTCACTCTGTAGACCAGGCTTGCCTTGAACTCACAAAGATATGCTTGCCTCTGCCCCTGCCCATATCCCTGCCCCTGCCCCTGCCCCTTGCGCCCCTGCCCCGCCCTTGCCCCGCCCCGCCTCTGCAAGTGTTGGAATTAAATGTGTGCAGCATCCCACCCAGTGGTGGACATTTTTAAAAATTGTATTATTTGTACTGCTTCTGTGGGACATCTTTAAGTCAACTGGGTTGCTGGAAACCCTGACAGTGATCTCCAACTGGTGGCACCAGCTGTGTTCCCAACTTTTGTATCTACACACAGCAAAAGGTGGGGCTGGAGGGGGAGAATAATAATGTCTTTGGTGTTTTACAAAAACCATCTGTGACTTTTCAGATAACCTGAAAAATCTTAGCAGCTCCCAGTACTCTGTAACCAGCTATTTGACTTCTCACAGTCACATGTAATTCTTGCTCCCTCTTGTGGTGTCTATGGGTACCTTCACACAAGTGTTTGTGTGTGGCGCGTGCGCTTCGCGTGTGCACACGTGTGTGTGTGGTGTGTGTGTGTGTGTGTGTGTGTGTGCATTTGTGCTTGCATGCATGTTTGTATATGTGTGTGCAGGTCTGTGTGTGTGTGCATGCATGTAAGTGGCGTGCATGTGTTTTGTGTGTGTGTGAGTGTGTGTGTTTGGCACACATGTGCCATATCGAATGTGTGGAGATCAAAGGACACCTTGCAGAGAGTAAGTTCTCTCTGTCCACAGTGCTGAATAAACTCCACTTTGCTGTTCATCACCAAAGGAAGTCAGGACTGGAACTCAAGCAGGTCAGGAAGCAGGAGCTGATGCAGACACCATGGAGGGATGTTACTTACTGACTTGCTCCTCATAGCTTGCTCAGCTTGCTTTCTTATAGAACTCAGGACTACCAGCCCAGGGATGGCACCACCCACAATGGGCTGGGTCCTCCCCTCTTGATCACTAGTTGAAGAATGCCTTATGGCTGGATCTCATGGAGGCATTTCCTCAACGGAGGGTCTTTTCTCTGTGATAACTCCAGACGGTGTCAAGTTGACACACAAAAACCAGCCAGTCCACTGATCATCGTTCTGGCTCCCATTTCCTCAGTGCTACCACAGAACCTCCAATCGACAGCCACGTCTTTCAGGGTTCCTGTTGTTTATATGAGCAGGATACCACTTCTAAAACATGCAGATTTGAACATACCAGAAAGCATGTAGGCCAAGCTGCGCTACCAACCTCACACTGCAGGACTCCTGGCCCATACTCTCGTCCACTGCATCCAGAGGGGCAGATGTGCATTTGATATCCCAGCTATTTGAGGCTCCGCCCAGATACCAGGTTTTATAGATGCGAGCTGAAGAGCCATAGAAACTGGGCAGTGACTCTTAAAGCTGCTGTCCCAAAGGGTCGTTGATCCCTTCTGATCATACTTCATAGATCAGTGCAGGTCACGTGAGCAGAGACGTGCACTGCTACTGTGGGCCAAGGTGAAAGAGGAGAAAAGTTTCAGTACCTATTGTGTGTTGGAAATGGGGGCATTTATATGCTGTGACCTGCTTGTGGAGGTCAGAGGGCAGTTTGACAGGAGTCAGCTATTCTGTCCACCACGTGGGTGCTGGGACTTAAACCTGGGTCATCAGACTAGGCAGCAAGCACTTTTGACTGATGAGCCATCTCTCCAGTCCTGGACAGTTATTACTGAGACAATAGTTTCTGACAAAACCAATTTAAGAAAGAAAGGGCTTTTTTTGTTTGTTTGTTTTTGGCTCACAGTTCCAGGGGACACAGTTCCAGGGGATGCGGTCCATTGTGAAGCCGGGGGTGAGAGAGGGCTGCTGGTCAGGTTGCTCCCACACTCAGAAACAGAACAATGAAGGCAGGTGCTCAGCCCATAGAATGGTGCTCCCCACAGTTGGGATGGGTTCCCCTCCTTGATTCACCCAATTTAGATAATTCCCCTCAGATATGCCTAGAGTCTCATTTCTGTAGTGAGTCTAAATTCCATCAAGGTGACAATCAAGATCAACCTTTACAAACAGGGTCTTAGCTCAAGCTAGCCTTGAAGTTACTCTGTAGCTAGCCTCGTTTGCTTCCCACGGCTGTGTTAAACACCATGACTGAAAGCAACTTGGAGAGGAAATGGGTTTATTTCTTCTTACAACTTTCCTGTCACACTCCATTACAGAGGGAAGTCTGGACAGGAGGTGGAGGCAGGAACCGAAACAGAGGCCGGTGAAAGAATGTGGTTTACTGTCTTGCTCCCAAAGCTCACTCAGCTTGCTTTTTCCTGTAACCCAGGACCACCTTTCAGGAGTGGCACCACCCACAACATGCTGGACACTCCCACTTCAGTCAGCAATAAAAAAAAAAAATGCCCCACAGATACACCCACAGGCCAATCTGATGAAAGCAATTCCTCAGTTGACCCTAACTTGTGTCAAATTGACAAAAACAAACCAACAACCTAATCAGCAGAGCAGCCAAGGATGGCTTGGTTGGGGTTTCCACTGCTACGATAAAACATCATGACCGAGAATCAACATGGGGAGGAATGGGTTTATCTGGCTTACATTTCCATATTTCATCATCGAAGGAAGTCAAGACGGGAACTCAAACAGAGCAGGAACCTGGAGGCAGGAGCTGATGCAGAGGCATGGAGGGATGCTGCTTACTGGCTTGCTCCCTATGGCTTGCTCAGCTTGCTTTCTTATAGAACCCAGGACCGCTATCCCTGGGATGACATCATCCACAATGGGCTGGGCCCTCCCCCATCCATCACTAATTAATAAAATGCCCTGCAGGCCGGCCTGCAGCCAGATCATAATTATGGAGCTGTTTTCTTAATTGAATTCCCTCCTCTCTGATGACTTTAACTTGTGTCAAATTGGCATAAAACTATCCAGCACAATGGCCTTGATTTTCTTATTCTCCTGCCTCCACCTTGGAGCACTGAGTTATGAACACAAAGCACCACACCTGGGCTTCATGCATGCCAGGCGAAGCATCCTACCAACCGATGCTTGTGTCCTCTCCTGCTCCCCAAACGGGGCTTTTTTTTTTTTTTTTTAACTCTCTCTAACATCGCCTAGTTTGAAATATTTTCTTGTCATTTCTGTTCCCTTGTGATAGTCATTGATGACATGTGACCATTGAATCATTGCTCAGCAAACTTGAGACCCCCAGCCAGCTTAGTCAGACGCTGTGCATTCCCAACACTGCTCCCACACACGGGCTCTGTGACCTTGAATGAATCCTATCCCCAGTGTGGCCTTCAGCATGTTCACTTGAAAAATAAATTGATAGCGCAAATGGAAATTTCCAGAACAGTGGTTGGCTCTTTCTCTTTCTTTTGGCCAGGCAGCGTCTCTCCATCCTGGACCCTGAGCCTGCGGCTGAGTCACAGTTGATCTTAGCATCCTTCTTGGACTACACAGGGTCAGAGCATTGTTTGTCTTAGTGTCTGTGCTCATTTCTGACATTACAGACACAGACAGAGAGGGCTGCTGTTTCCTTTACCCTATATGTCTCGTCCTTCCTCCCCTCACCCCAGGGGCTTGTGAGAATGACTTAAAAACACAAGTTGAAGGCCAGCGAGGGCAATTTCCCAAGGCAGAGTCCAGGATTCCCATGCAGACCCTCCTGCTCCCTCCCAGGGACCATCCCACATCATGAGTTTTGAATTAATCGTCCCCCTCCCCTTTCCTGGCCCTGGGGCTCCTAAAGTGGAAGGCGACAGTTCCCCCGTTTCCTGACTGTCTGTCTCTTTACATTCAATGGCTTCAGTGGGGCTCGACTCACCCTGTCCACTTCTCCTTCCTAGTTTATCCACACAATCCTTGTAATACTGTTTGACCTTCCTCGTTGCCTAGGATCCTACCCACAGCTCCCCCACTCCGTTCGCCAGGCTCTGCATCACCATCCTTCATTACTACATGCTTAAGACTCGTGCTCGTCCCCTGTGGTTCCATCTTGACAGTTTACCATCCGAAAGTCTGTTGTGTGTGTTGCTTGTTGCTGACTGAATCCCTCAGCCGAGTCCTCAGAGAGCATCGCTGTGTGATGTGAATCTGGAGAGAATAAGAAGATGTAGGAGTGTGTGTGTGGTGGGTTTCGATGAACTCATGGTGGTGTACTGAGCCCATGAGAGCTGAGCTAGTACGGAGACAGAACTAGAACTCCGTGCGTGCTCAGGGAGCCCTTTCACAGGAATGCATGGCTGGCGTACTTAGACCTATCGCAGCTCTAGTGACATGAGCACAAACAGATTCACCACCCATCCAACCTCTAGGAGGAGCCCTCTCAGATAGGGCCACAGTTGAGGACTGATGTCATCAAACTGAGCCTGAAGCGAATCAATGAACCATGAGATGTCACTACCTGACCAGTAAGTCTGCTCTTGAGGTAGCCTCTACCATCATGTTCTCATCACCAAATTGAGTAGGGAAGCTATCCATGCTGAAACGTTTGCGTTCCAATGCCAGGGGTTAGGATGGCTGGCTTCCTCACAGGACTTTCCCTAGGCTACTCTAGTCACTTGTCTGGAGGGTATAGTCCTAGACGCTTCAGACAAAAGCCAGAGTTCCGGGTGTCTGGTGCCCCTGAAGTTCTTAAATTTCAAGGGAGCACCAATTGTCCTTTCCTCTGCGCTGGGCATGCTGAGCACATCAGCCAAAAGCCTCAAGGCTGTAGATGAAGCTGCATGGTCACATGGCTAATGACAGGGGAAGGCTTACAGGTCTCAGTCTCCTGCTTCATTGTAATCCTGCATCTTATGACGAGTAAGTGGCACACTTGTCCTAACTGGATAAAAAGCACGGGGGAGAGCTGACTGGCAGCGTTGGCGCCGAGTAGGCAATTTCTCCTAACTCAAGAGCCTGGTACCGCATATGTCGTACTGAATCTTCCTTACTGACTCTGCGAAGGTTTGGGGCGTCGAGGGTGTGTCAGATTCAACAATGAGAAGATTCCTGGAGAGTGGTGAGTTTATATTCACATCGTCGACAGACAGGCCAAGGGCAACAGTGCGGCTGGAGTTGTGAATAGAGTTCAGGCCCAGTACTAGAGACAGACAGCAAGGTGGAGTCTCTGAAGAAATGAACCACAGCCCCCACGGCAGGATGGGGGAGGCTTTACAGAAAGATTCCCATGCAGAAGGCAGGGAAATGGGTAGGAAGCAGGATCTGTGGCCAATAATTCCTTTGATGAAAGTTCACTTCCCGGGTAGAGACCCCAGCCCTGGGCGGCTGATAGCTAGGCACTGGTATTCCCAGTGGGGTGCCTCTGGTGTCTGTGAGAAGGAAGCTACTGCCTGGATTCAGACATTATCTTCTTACAGACTGCGCGCTGAGGTGGATACCTTGATGGGTTATAGACCACAAACTGGGTGACACACTCTGTCCTTAGAAGTCAGCAAGGCCCAGTCTCTGAGTTAGGAAACCAGGGTGCTTCCGCTGACACTGTGTTCCTGGGGTTGTTAGAGTCAGAGCCTGGTAACAATCAAGGCTCAACCATCCGTCCCCAACAGTCCAGTTCAAGAGATAAGTAATAGAAAAGGTCAGAAAAAGATCTGCAGTCAACATGGCCACAGCAGGAAGAACAGAGAGGAGCGGTGGCTCCACCCCTTCCCAAGTTCATGTTCAGGGTCCTGGCACCGACATAGGTTCTGTTTTAAATAGAAGGCAAGAGGCACGCAGAGTTCAACTGCGGTGCAGCCATGCTGCCCGTTGTTGTCTGGGGTCCAGTCCCCCTGTAGTCTGATGGGTGGTCTGATGTGTGGACTCTTGTCTGGAGACAAGTTGCCCTCCGGCTGGTAGCAGGCTTTAGGCCTTTCCTTTTCCCATCGTGAGCTTCTCAGGAAATGCCGATTCCTTGGGGACCATCGTCCAGTCTGATCACCAAAAGGAGGGCACACGTGGCTCTTTAAAACAACTTTGTTCCTGCCAAGTTACAGCCCCCACCTAAAAGGCCTGGAGCCACTTGCTGGATTGTGAGCCAGGATGACTTCTTGCCCCCCCTGCACCTTCTTGCTTCCCTCCTTAACAGGTTAGTTGGAGGTGTCTCAGTCTCTAATTTTGGAAAGAGCACATGGCACTGTTTGTTTGGCATCAAGCTCACCTGAGTACCAAGTTTACATTAGCCCTACTTTATTTGCCTCACGCTCAGACAGATTACTCAGATGGTAAACTCAATTCTTCGAGTGGAATTGTGACTTAGCTGGTATCCCATGTCTGGCTGTGGTCATTCTCCAGTGCTGACATTCCTGAGGAAGAACAAAGGCTCCCATTTGGCCTCCTCTTCATCCTCTTCCATTTGACATCCCCAAGTGATTCCACGAGACCCTTTTGCAGGTTACCAGACCTTGAGCCGTCAGGGGCTTCAGGTAGCTCATCCCACAGGATGGACACACAGTAGCTAAGGGTCTGAATCTTTCCCTCTTCCAATGCTGCTGGGATCAGACAAGGACTCTAATCATCAAATACATAAGACCCGCACCCATCCTGGAAACCTGTAAAGAGGACCTCCCACACACAACCTCGTGGGCCTGAACTCTCTTCAGAACCTATCATGACTGTCTAACTATGTTGTTAAAAACTGCCCTAGTAAATCTCTTACTAAAAAGAGAGTCGGCTTCAGTTTCTCCCTCAAATCAGAGACTCTTATACTCTGAAGTTCAGTACCATAAGCTATAAAACCAGCACTTACCTTATCAGCTTATTATATTTTTAAACGAAATAACCCAGGAGCAAAATGAGCATATATTACATTGTAACACCCATTTTAAGTCCGGAGTCTGGGGTTTCTCCATCTCCTAAGGGGTGGCTGTCATTCCCAGAATGGTCAGCAGGTGGCGCTGTCTCAGAACAAATCTTCCCTTCTAGTTTCTCTGTGCAGGTTTTCCATTGGGTGAGTTTGTGGTAGGTAGATTTGTTGGGGAGAAAAGCTGACAGGAAGAAGTTATAAACAGTATAGTTTTCTCCTTTTCCAGAGGAGGTCGCTGAGATCAAGAAGCTTACTACTTTCCAGCAGCTGTGACAGCCAGGGTTCAAACCCAGCTAAACCTGCCTCCCAGATGCTGTTCATAGCCTTCCTTCTTTGGGCTTCCCACTCCAGGATGATGTGAGATACCCACTGAACACAGATAATCACTGAGGTCAGAATGACCTGCTTCCCAGAGTAATTGATCTGTGGGATCAATGACCTCAAAACAGCCACTCCCAGGACAGGGACTAACGTGCTCTCTAGGCTCATCTTGTGTAATACACCCCAACCCATGCACATACTACCACTAAGCTGTCCAGGCCCCAACTCTTAGGGCCTAGGGATTGAGCTGTACCTGCTGCCCCATGGAGGCCTCCCTGCTGGCTCAAGGTTAAGCCTGATGTTCCTGGTAGCTGTTCTCATCTCTGAGATCTTCAGCCTCCAAGTCTCCACAGGGCTGAGCAAGGTCCTCATAGCTTCTGTCCCTGGTCATTCTCTGGGAGTGGAGGAAGCAGAGGTATTCCTGAGCAGACTCACTCCCCACTCCGCCTTCTTGCTCTCTCAAGAGGGTCCTCCACATTCTCACACCCTGCTAAGCCCAGCAAGGCCTTGACATGAGCATTGATCTGCCTGCTTTCTTATAGAATTCAGGAGCACAAGTCCATGGATTACGATCTGGGTCCTCTCCTACTAGTCACTAATTCAGAAACTGCCTTACAGACCTGTCTACAACCTGATATATATGTGCATACACACGTGTGCACGAGCGCACGTGCGTCATACACACACACACACATTGCACACAATCTCATAGACCTCTGTCACAGCCATGTCCATTAGGAATAATAAAAGACAACTTAAAATAGGAAAAAGTCAAATTAGGATTCTATATTTAGTGGAATGTCCACCAAACACAAACCAAATAAGTTTTGCACAAACACGGTGATAGAATTCAGTCTTGGCAGAGCTACACTCTATGAAAGACTAAAGGAAATGATCCTGGCAGGAAAAAATGACATGAGAGGGAAACATGGATCCATCAAAAGGAATAATAGCAAGTGCTGAAAATAGTAATATGTCAGTAATCATATGTTTCTATTTTGTCTGCTACTTAAAAAATAATTAAATCGATGCTAGCAGAATGGCTGGGATGGGCAGGGAGGAGAAAAAATACAGCGTTCTGTGATTACCAGTGGATTTCCCCAAAAAATATATTTAAGAAAGATACTACAACAATAAAAAAAAAATGATATGGTCTGGTGAGGTGGCAGCAGGTAGAGGACTTGCGTTGCATTCCTTCTATGCAATGCCCAACCCAATAGTTACCTAGCACAACCAGGTAGGCCTGGCTTGCTGCAAAAGGGACTGTTCAGGCCTCTCTGATTCTAACTCCTCAACATCTCTGACTCCCTTAGCTCTCCGGATCCCTTCTCCCTCTCTGCCATGTGCACATGTGAAAGGGCAGAGTTGAATTAGCTGTCTTTTTCAATTGCTCTATATCATATGAGTGGTGTGTTGTGTTGTGTGTGTGTGTGTGACAGAGAGAGAGAAGAGAGAGAGAGAGAGAGAGAGAGAGAGAGAAGAGAGAGAGAGAAAAAGAGAGGAGAGGACACACCTGTCAATAAAAAGCCGTTGGCCAATGAGCTAGGCAGGAAATAGGAGGTGGGACACTGGCAGGAAAAGAAAGGATTCTGGGAAACAGTGAGAGAATAAAAGGAGACACAGAGAGACTCTGGGAGAGAATGCTGAGGAGACGAACATAAACCAGCAGGTATCTGAACTCAGGGTAGAATAAAGAGGAGATTCACCCCGAACTTGGAGGCATGAAGCTGATAACATGAAGATAACTAACCGTGAGGAAGATACAGAATCATTTGAATTGGTTACATAAGTTATAAGCTACAGCTAGTCAGGGAATAAACCAAAGTGTATGGCCTAGGCATTTATAATAAATATTAGTCTCAAGAGTTGTCATTCTGCTAGCAAGAGCTAGAAAGGAAAGAAACGTGTGTTTGTGTGTCTGTGTGTCGTTGTGTGTGTTGTTGTGTGTCTGTGTGTGTGGCACATATGGGAAGGTACCTGTGGAGGTCAGAAGAAGATATCAAATGCCTGGGATTACAGACCTGCAGAGTTTGTGAGCTACTCACAGAGAATCAAACTAGGTCCTCTTTGAGAACAGAGAGAGCTCCTAACTGCTGAGCCATCTCTCTAGACCATATATACATATATGTGTGTGTTGTGTGTGTGTGCTATGTGTGTGTGTCTTGGTGTGTCTGTGTCTATTGTGTGTTGTGTGTGTGTCTGTGTTGTGTCTATGTGTGTGTGTATTGTGTGTGTGTCTCTGTGTGTCTGTACACACACACACACCAACAAACACACATATATATATAATATATAATTTACACCTTTGCATGAGTCAACCTAAAGCAAAAATACAGAGAATCTAAAAATAAAGGGATAGAAAAGGCACACTATTAACAATGACCACAGGCTAACCCATAAGGCACATCATAACAAAGTTTAAATGGTAAACAGGGTGTGGTTCTATGTGCCTATAATCCACTTGGGAGTTTGAAGAAGGAGGATTGTGAGTTCAAGGCCAGCCTGGGCTACATAGTAAGAACTTGACCCAAAGGCTGGAGAGACGGCTCAGTGGTTAGGAGCACTGATTATTATTCCATAAGGCTGGGGTTCAGTTCCCAGCACCCACATGGTGGCTCATGGCTATCTGTTACTCCAGTTCCAAGGGATCTGGCACCCTCACACAGACATGCAGATAAAACCCAATGCTCATAAAATAAAAATCAATCACTATATTATTTATAAAAATAAAGAAGAATGTGACCCAAACCAATTCAGGCAGAACTGATTAAAAGTCCCCTCGTCTAACTGGCATAAATGAATGAAGCAGTGAACAGCTGAGTGAAATCTAGGGACTGACAAAAGTTACACAAAGTGTGAGTGTTTGAATATTAACCCTTGTGTTTCTAGATGTGGATTTGGGGTCATAACAGAAATTCAAGAATAGTTGGACAGACAAATGTGAAATATCAAAACTTACAATAAACTTATGGTTAGTGGGAGGTTTATAACTACAGTTGCTTTACAACAAAAGAAGACAGGCCCAAAGCCGTCTATCTAATGTCCATCTCCACCAAAAACTAAGCCATTTTTAAGACATACCTTGCAACCTTAAATTTATGTATTAGAAAAAAGTTTTTAAATCCTTTATATAATTATTCAATCCAATTAACCAAAAAAGAGAGGGACAACAATTTAAAACCGGCAATTTCGAGTTAAAACTTGCTAAAAATTAAGAGGCAAAGAAAACTGCAAAGGAATGAAAAGCAGTGAATATATATAAATAATAAAGAAAATTTAATATCTAAACTTGGTTGGTTAAAGGATTAATGAAATTGGGCCAGCAAGATGGCTCAACTGATAAAGTGCTTGCATCCCAAGTCTGAAAATGTATTAAACCCTGTACCCACATGGTAAAGGAGAGAACTCCTGAAATATGTGCTTCTCTCTCTCTTCCACTCATACCCTACACACACACACACACAACACCACACACACACACTGTATTGTACAACCACACAAGTACATGAATGCAAACACTGACAAACAAAATAGTAAATAGAATATTAAAAATTAAAAACTAAAGATGGGTGAAATTGGTGAACCTCTAGACAGGGTAAATACCAACATTGGTAATGAAAAGATTTTATTTATAATAAATGTGTGCAGAATAGTAAGAGTCCAGTCTGTTGAAATCCTAAGACTTCCTAAGTCTCCAGGATTAACACAGAATTAGTGTGCTTCATGCTTTGGGTGAGTTCTCAGCCACCTTCTCTTCAGTCTTTGCTACATTTCCTTTCTGAGGTTGCAGCTAGCTGTGTGCACCCATGGATGCATTGCTACCCCCCGCACATGCTCTGAGACATGCCGGTCTCTTCTGCCCTCATCCTCTCTGCTGGCTTATTGCAGTAGAGAGCCTGAAGTGCCCTGTGGGATACTTCTGTTCTGGAGTCTAGGAGGTTAGACCTGCAGCAGTGGGCCCTGTGCACCAGGTGGGAGGGGTTGTCTAGTCCTCCAGCCCCCTCCTCCCCTACTCTCCCCCTCTCTGCCTTTGTCCCTAGATTTGCAGCGTTGATCCTGCAGCCTGGAACCAGGACATGGGGTATCTGTGAGCTGACCTTTGACCCATCCTCCATAAGATGTAGGTACCAGCCCTGGAAAAATGTGAACCATTGTTAGCCAGCATGTAGGGGCAGTGATCAGGGCAATCTCCCTCCTCCTGCCACTCTCCCTTCTCTTCCCTTCAGTCTTAGTTAGAATTTTACTGCTGTGAACAGACACCATGATCAAGGCACCTCTTATAAAGACAACATTTATTTGGGGCTGGCTTACAGGTTCAGAGGTTCAGTCCATTATCATCAGGTAGGAGTATGGCAGCATCCAGGCAGGCATGGTGCAGGAGCTGAGAGTTCTACATCTTGTTCTAAGGCAAACAGGAGGAGACTGGTTTCTAGGAAGCTAGGACAAGGGTATTAAAGCCCACAACCACATGATACATTCACTTCAACAATGCCACACCAACTCCATCAAGGCCACACCCACCCCCAACAAGGCCACACCCACCCTAACAAGGCCACCCCCACTCCAACAAGGCCACACCTCCTAATAGTGCCACTCCCTGGGCCAAGCAAATACAAACCATCATACCTTTTCTTCTTGCCTCCCTTCCTCTCCCCTGTCCTCCTCCACCTCCCTCCACTCTCTCTCCACATCTCCTCTGTCTTTCTTTTTCCCTGTCACCAGCACACTATCCTCCTAGACAGGAGTTCATTTTGGGTGCTATGCCCTGAGTCTGAATTGTCCCCTGTTAGTTGAGCACTTGGTCCCCAGCTGCTAGGCCTGAGTTGGGGTGTTCTGGATGGATGACTTAGCTAGAGGAAGTACATGACTGGAGATGAGGCTTTAAATAGTACAGCTGTCCTTGGGTGTTCTCTCTCTGTCCCTCCCTCTGTCTGCTTCTCAGTCCAGTTCGAAGTGAGAGCTGCTCTCTCCATGCCTTCCCTGCTCTAAAGGACTGAACCCTCCTGAAACTGAGCCCAAGTAAGGCCGACTTCCCTTAAGTTGCCTGTTCCTGTCAGGGGCTTTGGCACTGCACAAGAACAGTAACCAGAATTCTAGGGTGCTGGGTGGGGATTCTGGAGGACTGAACAGCTGTCATTCTCTGGGTCTTGCTCAGTGCCTGTCTATACATGAGAAAAGAAACCAAATTCATCAGCCGTCCCCACCCTTCCTCCACCAGGATGACCAGGACGTCCATGAGTCCCAGGGCAGAGATCAACCTCAACATCTGTGCTCCAGGCCCACAGTGAAGATCAGGCCTAGAAGGTCCAGAAAGTTCTATCAGGAGGCCTGCAGTGCTGGATGCACGTGGAAAGAGACCAGAGACTGGGAAGCCAGGGAGAGCAAGACAGAAGGAGAAGAGCTCCTGGAAACAGAAAAGCTGGGGTTTGGGGATGGGGAGGGCAGAGCCAGGCAGGACCAGGAGGAGAGGGCAGAGAGAAGAGGGAGAAGAGAAGAGCAGGAAGAGAGGAGACGCTCTGGATCACTGCTGTCAACACCCTCACTAAGGGTGGCCAGCATCCCCCGGGGGGAGTACCCTCATTGTACAGTAGCAAGGGTTAATGGTGGTGTCCTGGCCTGGGGCTCTCATATTCAGTGCTCTGAATTTTCATGTTGGAGCCCTTCCCTGCCTCTCTGTGGGATCAAATTCAGGGACCTGGAGCCTGTGATCTGGCTGTGAAGAGCTGGAAAAGGGAGAACCTATTTCATGTGTGTTTTGAAAAACATCTGCTCTTCAAAACCACTTCTCATCAGCGAGAGGCTCAAAGGCAGAATTGTCCCCACAGGATAAAACTGAGCCCATGTTCCAGGTCACAGAAGCATTGCCTTCTGCAGGACTCTTGGCTCAGATTCCCAGTGGCTTTGCAAGGACATCGGCTCTCTGAAGAAGATCATGGCACAGTCAGCCAACCAGCATGAGGATAAATCAGCTACCACACATGGTTTGGTTCTGATTGAAGATCAGGCAGATGAATCCACCATAATGGTTTTTCCAGGGGCTCCTGGCCTGCTCTCCACACTGAAGCCCCAGGGCCAGGTTTTCCCCTCACTTCTGCAAGGCTTCTTCTGCCTGGCCTCAAGACTCTGGCAAGCAGGGCAGTGGGTGGCCTAAGAGTCTCTCAGCAGTCCCAGAGATGTATGGTGGAGGCTGTCCATCCTGCAGGAGGGGAGTGACTCTGCCCAGCTGCAAACAACAGGCTGCAGCAGGACACCCAGCAGGCTGTGAGAGCAGGCTGCCTTCCAAGTGGAAAACAGCAGAAAGCACGTTGGAATCCACTTCAGGAGTCTTGGAATTTTTTTTTAATGTCCTTTTCAAATGCATACTCTGAAATATATATATTTAAAGGCAGAGGAAATTAATTAGGACTCTTTGGGCTGGAATTGCCTGTGGAAGAGCTCAACTAGCAAGGGAAGTAAAAATAGACAGGTAAGGGTTTGAAACAGCAGAGAAGGAAGATGATATTTAAGAGGCTGTCTTAGTTAGGCTTTCTGTGACTGCGCTGAAACAGTGTGACCAAAAGCAATTCGAGGAGAAAAGGGTTTATTTTGTTCACAGTTCCATATAACAATTCATCATTAAAAGCAGTGAGCACAGGACCTCATGCAGGGGAAAAACCTGGAGACAGTAGCTGACACAGAGGCCATGGAGGGATGCTGCACCTCATAGCCTGTTCAGTCTGCTTTCTTAAACCATGGAACTACCAATCCAGAGATAGCACCACCCACCATGCCCTCTCACAGCAACCTCTAATTAAGAATGTCCTAGAGGCTTGCCTACAGCCTGGTCTTAGGAAGTTCAGTTGAGCTGTTTCCTCGTCTTAAATGGCTTTACCTTGGTCAAGCTGACATAACACTAGCCGGACAGAGGCCAGTGAGACTGCTGTCCAAGTAGGAAGAACTCTGCTGCTAGGTTCCACGGCTGGAATTCATGGCAGGGTTCTTGGGGTCCTCGGAGCAGCCTGAAAATGAGGGGCATCCCCAGGAGGATAGCCTTTCTAAGGGTCAACCCTGCTTGTGCCCCTCAGAATAACTGTTACTTCTCCTGACCTCAAACTGGGAGAAGGGAGGAAACAGGGGAGAAGGAAGTTAGAGAGTCAGAGGACAGTGCAGACCGCCTCCATTCTCCCACAATTCGAAGCTTTTAATCCCCTCCCTCACCTGACTTCAGCTTGCCCCAATAAGCTGGTGATAGTGCAAGCTCATTTTCTAGAAAGAGAATGCTAGGCAAGGTCAAAGTTATGTTGAGATGTCGAAGGCAGGCTGGATGAGCCCGGAGGTCAGATGGTCTGACCTCCACCTGGTACAGTTTCTGGCTGACACAGGGGGAGAGAGTACTCTTTGGATCTGGAAGAGTCTAAACCAATGGCTAGGGAGATAATTCAGATGGTAATAAACTATTTGCCACTTGTTGGTTTGAAAGAAAATGGCTCCCAGAGGGACATAGGGAGTGGCACTATTAGGAGATGTGGCTTTGTTGGAGATGTGTGACCAGGGGATGGGCTTCAAGGTCTCAGAAGCTTAAGCCAATGCTCTCCCTGCTGGCTGCCTATCCAGATGTAGAACTGTCAACTACTTCCCCTGCAACTTGTCAACCTGCAGGCTGCCATGCTTCTCACTATGACGACAATGGACTAAACCTCTGAGTCTGTAAGCCAGTACCACCCACTTATAAAGGAAAATGTTTTTCTTTAAAGAGTTGTGGTCATTGTGTCACCACACAACAATAGAAACCCTAACTAAGACACCATTTGAGCATGAGGACCTGAATTCAATCCCTTAAACCCATGAAAAGGCTGAGCATGTTGGCACAAGGGAAGGTGGAGACAGGGGAATCCTTGGGACTTGTGGGACAGCCACCCTAGCCAAACGGGAGAGCCTCATGTCCTGCTGAGAGACCCTGACTCTCAGCTAGACAGCAACTGAGAAATGGCCTCCACAGGCTTGCACACGCATGTACACCCCCACACACTCATACACACATGGACACACACAGCACAGGCCCTGGGTTGATTTCTTACTGGCAACGCATCCCCCACACTCAGTGTGGTTTCCTCATCCATAACATTCGCTGGAGCTTCCACCATCACACACCCACGTTGAAAGGTTGCCCAGGGGATGAAGAGTATTGATTTTGGCTAAAGAACTAAGCCCAGGGTCAGCAACAAGAACTCATCAGTTGCTTCTCAACTCTACCACCATGCTGATCGAGGAACAAACATGGAGTTTTTAGAGAAGGGAAGGAGGAAAGAGCCATCAGAAACTCTCCCCCCCCCACACACAAATCCAACAGATATCATAGCACCTATTTTAAGATAGGACCCAATGAAGCTTTGGGGTCAGTCTTCAAGCCTCAATATCCACATTGCAAAATGGGGTAATAGTGTCTTATGTGGTGAAGAAGAGGCCTTGTGCTCACTATGCCCCTCCCTGCCCCTGTTCACAATGAACTAGATTTCCTGACTCCTCCTAAGACTGAAGGCCCAATGACAATCACTCATCACCAACAGTCTCTACCCTCTTCTTCCCTGTGGGGTTTGAATGAGACTCTCACCCATAGGCTCAGGCATTTGAACATTTGGTCCCAGTTGGTGGCATTGTTGTGAGGTTTAGGTGATGTCACCTTGCTGGTGGAAGTGACCTCTCAGCTTCCTGCTCTTGCCACCACGCCCACTGCTTGCTGCCATGCTTCCAGCCATGGGAGCTGATGAATTCAGGGTCTGTAGGTGTGTGGGTGGCTAGGCTGAGGTCAGTGGGTGGATAGTGGTCAGTGGATCAGGATCAGGATGGGGCTGGATCCGTGGACCAGAAAACTAGCAGCCCTGACCTGGAGTAGCTCTCAGTTGCCTATGAACTGCAGGAGCCTAAAGCTGGATCCCCTTCAACAAGAGCCTCGGTTCCAAGCCTTTCTACTGTGTGTGCTCTGCCACCCAGAGCTGTTGCACAGATCCACCTGGCTCTGTTGGAGCTGTGAGATAGCCCACCACTCAGCGCCAGCACAGCACAGCCTGGGGTTGCACTGGCCACCTCCCCGGAGGAGCATGGGCTGCTCTGGGAAGACAGATTGTCTCAAGGATAGCTGAGCTGGACAGCATGAACGAGCTGGTCGCACAGGTCTCCGAGTGACACTGCTACGTGGAGACAAAGTCCCGCGTCTGCCACCAAGAATGAACAACCTCGCCAAGCCATTGGTCCTCTCTAAACTTCTTGTTGTGAATGAGAATTTCTGTGAGAATGAAATACAATAAAAGGTTTTCAATTATGTCGAAACTATAAAGGGATGTACAAAATGAGTCCTGGGTGCTTTCCTGCTGCTGCAATAACCATGATCCAAAGCAACCTGTGGAAGAAGGAGATTCTCTTGGCTCACAGTGTCCCTCTCTTCCCTCCCTCCCCCTTACCCTCTCCTTCTCTCTCCTCCTTCTCCCTCTCCTTCCTTCCCTCCCCCTTTCTCCCTCTCCTTCCCTCCCTCCCCCTTCTCCCTCTCCTTCCCTCCCTCCCCCTTCTCCTCTCCTTCCTCCCTCCCCTTCTCCCTCTCCTCACCTTTCCTCCCCTCCCTTCCCCCACCTCTCTGCTTGTGGACTAGGATGTAGCTCTCAATTACTTCGCCAGCACCACACCTGCTGCCATCACACTCTCTGCCATGATGATCATGGACTAAGCCTCTGAAACGTAAGCCAGCTCCAATCAGATATTTTCCTGTATAAGAATTGCTTTTGTGTCTTCACAGCAATAGGGCACTGGCTAAGACAGGCTCTGAGCAGGAAACACCCTTGAATATGGGTTCCGGCCCTCAGTGGCTGCCTCTAACCACCAGGAGCTCACAGCTCTCTGACTGGCCTCCATCCCAGCTGGACACAGGGCTGCATTCTGCTTCTAGATCACCAAACAAGTGCTGCTCACACAGCAGAAGGGACAGTTGAGTCACTCAGTACACCTCATGGCAGGATATAGAGAACCTCAAGCTCAGGAGGGGCTCAGAGCCATCTTGGTGACACGTCTGTAGCCCTTACCACCCAGTTCAGCACTTCATTTCTGATTTATAAAACCTGGCACCTTCTTCATGCCTTGATCATTTCTCTGAATGTGTTTGATATCAGTGAAGCATCACACACTTCTGTCAGCCAGGGATGGCTGTGACAGAGTTCTTCACTCGGGATCTGATCATGGCTGTTGTTGTCATCGTCACATCAACTGTGCAATGTCAGCAGCACATGCATTGGAACAGCTTAGTTACTGTCAACGACAAGAACTCATGTTGTTCGGGCTAGCCTCAAACTCACTAGGTACCCAAGGATGACCTTGGTATCCCAGTCCTCCTTCCTCCACCTCCTGGAGTGTTGAGATCACAGGTGTGTGCCACCACCACTCCATGTGATGCTAGGGATGGAGTCCAGGACTTCCTGCACGCTAGGCTGCACTCTGCCAGCTGAGCAACTCCCCCTCCCTGTAAAGTTCCAGTTTATGAGCAAAACATTTATGATCTGGCGCTGGCACACAGAGACCGGCAAGAGGGCTGCAGATGGCAAGCGGTAATAATGGGAGAAGGAGCGATGGCCACATCTTTTCTTTTATGGTAATGAACACATTCTTTACAGATCTGAGGAACGTGATGCAGTCTGTCGTCAGGCTGGCGGTGTTCAGTGATGTATTGTGTGGTGGGATCTTTGTCTATCTCATGCTAAGCAAAGCCAGTGGGTGGAAGAAATCACCACATCTCCCAGAATAGATGAAAGTGTTCTGACCCCCGCGTGTGTCCCAGGGCTGGATCGCATGTGGGTCTGTAGGGAGATCGCTGACTTGAGCAAAGCACGCTATTAATACTGTCACATTTAGCCACTGCATTTTATCGTGATGACTTAAAGAGGCTTCCTTTGAACTTTGGTGTCTCTTTCTTCTTTCCCCAAGTGACCATTTCCTCTAACTAATGACACCTCGTAGTTAGAAAGGACCTCAAGTCATTTCTATCAGGTTGCCCCAGGCTCAGGCCGCCAGTGTTCACCCTGACAGAAGCCCTCACAGAAGGATTCAGAATTCTTCTGGTTGTTTTGAGGTATGGTCTTGCTATGTAGCCCGGACCTTGTACTCCAAGTGTTGGGCTTAGAGATACACATGGGCCACTCTGACTGGCTTGCCTGCTGAACCCTTCGTGAACTCTGTAAAAATAATATGAGAAAAATATTACATACAATGTTCTATGCCCCTGTTCTATTTTTCTATATAAATATCAGCAAAATATTTTTATTTATTTATGTGTTTAGTGTAATCCTGGATGGCCTGGAACTCACTATGTAGATAAGGCTAGCCTCAGAATCACAGAGACTCCACTTGACTCTGCCTCCTAAGTG
This sequence comes from Mastomys natalensis, assembly GCA_021653895.1. Classification (NCBI taxonomy): domain Eukaryota; kingdom Metazoa; phylum Chordata; class Mammalia; order Rodentia; family Muridae; genus Mastomys; species Mastomys natalensis. Next base: position 8,807 of record JAJTUV010003398.1, on the reverse strand, counting down.
CTTGAATTGAAAGGTTATACCACCATTTCCAGCATCAATTATTTCTAAATAACATGCCAGGATTCCAAGAACACCTGGCCCAGTCTCATCTATATAAGCCTATTATGTTTTCCATGCAACCTAAAGAGAGTAAAATCACATATCTCAATGGGTGTAAAAAAATGTATTTGGAAAGTTCATCATCTCCTCCTTTTTAAAAGGATTATTTATGTATGTGTATGAGTACTTTTATTTGCATGTACCCCTGCATGACGGAAGAGCACATCAGAGAGTAGAGGGTATCAGATCTCACCATAGGTGGTTGTGAGGTACCATGTGGACAGGGAATTGAACTCAGGACTCTGGAAGAGCATCCAGTGCTTTTAACCTCTGAGCCATCTCTCCAGCTCCAGCATGTCTTTTCAGTAAAGATCTTTAGACACCAAAACTAGAGGGAAGTTTTTTGAAATTGAGAATCCTAAAAGCCAACAGAAAATACTGTTGACAAAAATGATTCAAACTTTTAAAATCTATTCTTCTTACTGTTTGCTCTGTGACAGGCTGACTGGTGGTGGGTTGAGATATGGTTTGACCACTGTGTCCTCTGAGGCCCATATGTTGAAGCTTGGTCCCCATAGTGGTAGCATGGAGAGGTGCTGGGACCTTTAAGAGGCGGGGCCTGATGGGCGTCAGTTGTCATTAGAGCAAAGGTGGCTTTCATGGGCAATGAGTCCATTCTCTAGAGAGGAGGTAATTATAAAAGAGCAACCTTGGTTGCTTGGTTTCCTGTCTTGCTGCACAATCTTTTCCTTGTGCTTGTGCTCTCTTCATGTCGCTGTCACCATGACAGGACACAGCTAGAGGGCCTCTCGAAAGCTAGGGCCAACTGTTTGGACTTTCAATGCCTAAAGCTGAGAGCTAAATAAATCTCTTTTCTTTACAACGACTGGCCTCTGGGATTTTGTTACAGCCATGGAAAACTGACTGTCACAAACTTCTTTTTTTTTTTTTTTTTTTTTTTTTTGGTTTTTTTTTTCGATTTTTCGAGACAGGGTTTCTCTGTGTAGTCCGGGCTGTCCTGGAACTCACTCTGTAGACCAGGCTGGCCTCGAACTCAGAAATCCGCCTGCCTCTGCCTCCCAAGTGCTGGGATTAAAGGCTGCGCCACCACCGCCGGCGTGTCACAAACTTTCAAGTTGCAACTAGAGGACATGACCAAAGTAATAAAATAAGAAAAAGAAATGAAAGATTGTAACTGTTGCAAAGGAAAGGGTAAAAATATAAATTGTGGAAAATATGATAAATACAAATACAAGCTAAAAGAACTAAAATAAACAGTTCAAGGGGTACAAGGTCTGTCAGTAAAACTCACTTGTATGTATCTAAAGTAAGTGATACCACAGGAAATAGATCTCCAAATAAACATTAATCCACAATAGCAGCATGTTTACAGAGCACCCGGGAAAGTGTTACATTAATAAGGCATTTGTGAATCGAGTTGTGAAACACCAGCAAACATAACTATGAAGGCCTCACAGAAGATAAACTAAGTGTAGCAAGATGATCTAAGAGTTTCTGCTGGAAGCAGGAAATGCCTTTATCTCCAAGGCCTGGTATTTCCAAGTAGACTGCGCTGCCTGGCCAGAGACCCTGACGACCTCCCTGTCTCTATTTCTCTAATGCAGTACAGGCATGTGTCCCTGTGACCAGGAGTCTTGTTTCTAATGGAGATTGCAGGGATCATGTCCTTGTGCTTCCATGGCAAAGACTTTAGTGACAGAGCCATCTCTTCTGCCTCCCTTGAACACAGACTCTGGTGATGACAGTGAACAGTAATCTACCCAATCCCAACCACATAAACAACATGGTGATTTAAATAGGTTTGGCTCTCAGAGACTCATGTGTGTGAATGCTTGGCCCACAGGGAATGGCACTATTAGGAGGTGTGGTCCTGTTGGAGGAAGTGTGTGGCTGTGGGGGCGGGCTTTGAGGTCTCTTATGCTTAAGGGCTGCCCAGGGTGTGATTCCAGTCTCCTCCTGGCTGTCTGCAGAAGACAGTCATCTTCAGCTGCCTTCAGATTGGGATGTGGGACTCTCAGCTCCTCCTCCAGCACATGTCAGGCTGGACATTGCCCTGTTTCCCACCATGATGATAATGGACTAAACCTCTGGAACTGTAAGCTAGCCCCAATTAAATGTTTGCTTTTATAAGAGTTGCTGCGGCCATGGTGTCTCTTCATAGCAGTAAACCCAAACTAAGACAGGCCAAGTCTGTTTTTCAAAGAGAAGGTTCATTCTGAAGAAAGGGCTCCAGGGACAGACTTACGGACATCTTATGTGGACTGACTTCTGCCTGCCATGGATCTTGAACAAACTACAAATGACAGAATACCTGTAATAAAGAACTATGTTTTTCTTAACTCTGTCTGAAGAGAGAGAAATCAAGGTTTCCTAGAAACTCCTTTAGTCCAGGGAGAATGAAGTCCTGGTGGTAGGCCATTGCAGGACTCAGTGGCTTCCTAGGGAATGAGCTGGGAGACACCTCTGAAGGTCACACAGAAGCCCAGCAGGTCCAGAGGAGCAGGTCAGAGCTGCTTCCCCACGCCTAATATTATTGTACATTGTGATGATTATTGTGTAATTCAATGCTGATTTCTGTGCCCTATATGTGATTTAAGATCTCCTGTCTCAATGTTTGTAACATTGCTTCCTAATTATTTCCTAATTTGTCAATAAACCTAGATGATCAGCCAGTGACTAAGCAGGGGAGAGAATAGGGCTGGGCTTCCTCTCAGCCAGGGGAAAGGGAGAAGGACAGACAGGAAGATGGTATTAGCCATGGGGAGAGTGTTAGATTTGGTGTGCAGCTTAGAACAGACCACACCAGACCAAATGGTTCCACTGGAGGGGAGGGTGCGGGGGGGGGGGTTCTGGGGGTTATTAGGGCGGAGGGCAAAGGTGGGGAGAGAAACAGGACAAGATGGCAGAGAGAAAAGAGAGCAAGGTTACAGTGTTCTGCCTATTTATATGGGCAGTGACATAGCCTTTTCCCAGGTAAAGGTGAGGTAGCCAGGTGGATTCTGGGAGTGTATGGCAGTTGCCTTGGGAACAATGTAGGGTCGCCTGGACATGACCTCATTCAGTTCAGACCTGATATCAACAGACAGAATACAGGAGACCCAATTAGAAAAATACCTGGAACAGAGAAAACCATAAAAGGCAAGTATCTCGGGGATTTTGGTTGGGAGGTAGCCAGATTAGCTCAGAAGATTAAAATAGAGTAATACTGCTCAGTTGTTGTACCCTTCAAGCTTGTTAAAAAATATAATTGTCCAGTCTTAATTATCTGGGAGCTACCTGGGTTAAGAGGAAAACTTCAACTCTTATTAAAAAGCCACTAACACTTTCTCCTCCTCTGCTGCTGGGGCTAGAAGATGCTGCCCACACTGTGCAGGGGTCTTAGTTTTCTGGTTTCTGTGACAACAAAAACTTAAGCTCACAGTTCAAGAACACAGTCCATCATGGAGGCAGGAGCTCAGAAAGACTTCTCATATTATATCGATGGCAGAGAGGAATGCCTGCTCTGCTCACTCTGGCTTTTCACAGTTAGGATAAGTCTTCCATCTCAGTCAATCCAGTCTAGCCACTCTCTCACAGGCATGCCCAAAGCCTTGGCCTAAGTGATTCTATGTTGGCATCACTACTAGCCATCACAGGAAGGCTACCTGTTTTTCCTAGCCACTAATGAAAATGTTGTCTCCTGGAAGGAACCTCAGGTACAGCATGGCCACAGATCTCTGGGCACCTAGGTATGTGGTGCCACTGACACACAGTTAAGCATTCCTGGCACCAGGAAGCAAGGCTTGCTAAGCAACTTGGCAGGAGGAGCTCTGTGCATACATGTAGGGGTGATATTTAGAAAATACTCGGGCACAGGATGGCTATCTAATCAGTGGGGTGGCTCTGCTTAGCTCTGGCCACTTTGTTCCACACTAGAAGTGGCCAGAGGCCAGGCAAGTCACAACTAGACCCATGAGACCCAGCATGTGGAATGGCTCTGCCTCAGACAATGTCTGCCCTCCTCGCAGTACCAGATAGAAATGAGACTCTTGAAGCTTAATGGTTATTTAAAGGATTTCTATATTTAGAAATGCTCAATCAACAAGATGCCCACACAATTAGAGTTGTTACCCAATATCTAACCTTTTGATAGAAGTTGCTACCCAGGACAGCTTTTGACCCATCCGAGGTTCTCCATGGCTGATAGCTTCCTTTTTCTCCTCCCCTTCCTCTTTTTCTCTCCTAGCTCCACTCCTCTTCTAGTGCCTAATTACCAAGCTCCACTGTGGATACACTATAATAGAATAAGGATCCTGCTACAGGTACACCATCATAAAGGCCAGCAGGTGGAGGGTTGCTGACAGCACCTGGAATATCAGATCCCTACAGCCAGTCCCCTGGTCGGGATGTCTAGCTGTTTTTGATGGTGTTGCTTGGAAGAGTTTCTCTTGGAAGCTGGTCTTGAAGTCACAGTGTGACCTTCTGCTTCCACCTCCCAAGTGTTGAGGTTACAGATGCATTTTTACCATGCTGTTCTTACAATGCTGGAGACTGAACCTAGAGCTTCACGCATGTGAGGCAAGCTTCTCTAGCAATGGGGTCACATCCTATCCAGGGACGCCTCCTGTATAAGAATTGGGTTTTGTCCCATTTGATTGGATCCCAAGCAAAGGTTTTAGGAGGGAGGAGAAGGCCTCCTGGAATCTACCTCAGGGATTCTAAGACTATTTGGAAGGCAAAGAGCTACAGGGCATGGGACTGGGAGCCAGGCTATGGAGCCTGCAAATGCCATTACCCTAAAGAGAAATGTCTGGCCATCCTGAGCTTTCAAATCTTTTGATGAAAACCAACCTGCTCACACATTCAGGAATTTGCTGGCTGCTGCTCAGCAGCCTCCACTTGCCCTGTTCCCAGGGTGAGACAAAGTTTCCAGCAGAAGCAGGCCAGATGTGGGGTAGCTGGAGATGAATGGGGGGGGGTGGCAGGAGACTGAAGAGATGGGGGAGGGGCGGCAACTGCCAAGGGCTGGGTAGACCCCAGAGCTTCACACAGACAAAATAAATAAAAGTCCTGCTGGAAAAGAGCAGAACCAAAACGTGTTTAAGAAAAACAGGTGGAGAGGGGCTTTGTGGGGTTCAGAGACTGTGTCCTGTCAGGTTATTATGGGGCAAGGATCCTTGGCGAACACCCAGTTAGATTGAGGCATGACTCCATCCCAGTTCAGCTTTGCTGAATTATGACTTCTTCTGCACACACCATCACTGAAGACTCCTTCAATGCTGGCGAACACGTAACCATGGTTACCTGTTTCCCGGGGGGGGTGGTGGTTGGGGGTGGGGACCTGAACATTAGGTGGCCCTGAAAATCCATGCAGTTAGGGAAGGTGAAAGCCTTGATTCAAATGCAGAAGGCAGACCCTGTCTTGACAACCACAGTGAGACAGGGCAAAGGCACAGACAGTGGATGCAAGCTGCCCGTGGATGACGCCATATTTTGCAACTTGCTTGCGACTCCGAGCAGCTTACCTAACATCTCTGTGACTTAGCTTCCTCATTGGTAAAACTGGGCCTTAGAGCCTGCTCCATAGGGTTGTGAGGAGGGATCCCATCTCTCTCAGGAGGGATTCTCAGGTGGCCAAGGGCATGGGACAGGATGGGGTCTTCTGTCTGGTTCTCTGCCAAAGAGTTCCTGCTGTCTTAGTGAAGAGATGGAGTCATGGAAGCCTCCAGGCCTTCTCTGCCTGGCCTGAAGGGCCTAGGGGGTCATATGAGTGCCTAGGTCTTGCTAGGCACATAGTAAACACTCAATAAATGGTTATAAAACTTCTGAGACAATGATGTTCCCCAAGAGGGACGTTGTGTCTGGAATTTGCTGGCTGTGGGAAGGAGAGAGATACCCAGGCATAATAGATAAACACAGTAAACTCCAAAGCCAGGTAACCTGTGACTCTTCTAACAACGCTTGCAGATGTGTCATCAGAAACACATGGGGAACTTGTTCAGTTCTGGCTGGAAGTCAGGATGGGCTTTAAGGAAGAGGCAGCATTTGCCTTGGATCTTGGGTAGATAAGGTAGAGAAATTTTATGCAGAAGCAAGGGGGTAGGGATGTGAGTCCATTTGTCCAGAGAACCAAGGGGACAAGTGAGAAGAGGAAGAGATGGCAGAAGGAAGAGGACCTGAAATGTGGAGAGAGGTGTCAGAGCTCCGAGGAGACCTGTGGGATGCATGTGTGTATAGTGTGCCTTCAACCTAGGAACTGCTGCAGTACTGCCTCTTTGTACTCTGCACCATGAGGTCACAAGGCTCTCCATGCTGCCTGGGTGGGCTGCACTCCCTGGTGCAGCATTCTTGGCCTCCTGCCCCACATAGCCCAGGAGGGAAACAACTACACCATCGGACCTGAAGCCTTCCCTGGGTCTCTTCCCTGAACAGAGCCGCATTGACAGACCGGTGCAGGCTGGTTCCCCTGCAGATGCCTGAGACAGAGGATTTCCCAGAGAGCAGAGCCCTTTCTGTCCTGTTGGAAGATCGTATGGAATTTGGGGAGGTCCAAGTGATGGTATTCTGCCCTCTAAACCACAGAGGAAGAAGCTGGATAGAGCTGAAAGAGGGCTTTTGTACTTCCGGATTGAGAAAGTACTTGAAGTATGGGGTTCCCCTTCAGAGAGCAGCAAGTTCAAGTTGAAAGCAGCTGTGTTCCAGAGAAGGGACCCATGGGGGACCAAGGCATCACAGTGCTAGGCCAGGCTGGGTAGTGGAGGCCTTCAGCCCCACATATTGGTGGGTGGTCTCTCCAACCCAGGTGCCCTGATCTTTGGAGCAGAGAAGGCACCTGAGGGCTCCCAGGCCCTCTTGGGGTTAGTGACAGGAAGTGAGGGAGCTGAGGGGCCTGCTTCCAAAACACATTCAGATCAACGGGGAAGAGTCTGGAAGCTTCCAGCTGTTCCTTCCCTCCTCACGAAACAGCGGGGACCCTATGGCCGGACAGCAGTTCATCCCATGTTCTTGGCTGCCTGAGAATCTCCAGGCAAGGGAAGAGAAATGTGTGAACTCACACCATCTCTGGATGTTACCAACACAAACCTCAAGTCACCCCCACCTCCTACTATCTGGGGAGATTTGAGACACCTCCTGAATCCTGTCCTTCCCCCAAACTCTCCCTCCACTTTGCATGGGCCCTGCTTGAGACAGGCGTTTCTTGAGGAGATCCAGAGTTTGGGGTTCAGGAACTAGGTCCCAGAGGCCCCTATGTCAAGTAGAAAGCACATGCCTGGAAAGGCTGGGGCAAATTCAAGACAGGCCTGGGAGAAGAGGCAGGGCATGGAGGATGTGGTCAATTCAGGGAAGAGCAGCATATTGGAGAGACGTTTTGCCGCAGTTAAGTCTGGGCAAAAGAAAGAGCAAGAAGCACAGAGTGGCCGGGAAGTACAGAGCAGCAAGGAGGGCGAGGGAGGGGAAGAGGGAAAAAACCCAGAAGAGCAAGGGACTGGAACTGTGGAGCAGGGGAAGAAGGATTGGGGTCCTCCCTCCCACAGTGAGAGCTATGGATGGAAGGGATACAGGAGGAGCAGGCAGGAGCGTCCTCAGCACCCCACCCCCATTCTCCTGGGTGCAGTGCAGTGGGTCCTAGTCTTGCTGTTTGGTAAATGCTTCTTCCCCAAGGTCCTAGAATGCCTGAGGCATTTCCCCCATGGCTGCCCCAGACCTGCTGGGATTTTTGTTGTGTGTGTGGGTGGGGGGGGGGTAGTCTTGGGATTGACCCAGAAATGGTTGTTCTTAGCTGAAATCATTGTCAGCACCAGATGCTTAGCCAGAGATATACCCCTGACCTAGTTGACACAAAGAGATGTGACTCTCTTATTAATCCTGTGAGACCCATGGTCTATGCCCCTCCAACACTCCTGCTGGTCCTGCTACAGCCAGTCTCCTGGACTGAGCTCTCTCCCCGTGCTTATGCAGTAAGATGCAGCACCTAAAGGCAGGCGTTCTGGTTGACCCTTGAACTGCTTGCTGTGTGACTCCATAACTATTATCTTCAGGTTTTGGCCATGAATTGTTACCTGGGGCAGAAATCATCCAAAGACATCAAGTGTGTGGTATAAGACTAAACAGCTGCTCTCTGGGGACCAAGACAGGATGGGACAGGGACACCAGGCAGACTTGTACCTGGGGAGGCAAATGTGGGACTGCTGGGAAGTAGGACTGTGGACTTGCAACTAGCAGAGTTGAGCCTAAACTTCCTCCCACTGGTCCTGTGGCTTTGTACAAGCACACTAGGACTCTCTGTGTCATTGTTGCCACCTGGGGTCAGATCCCTTTGCTGTTGTCACTAGTCCTTAATCACCTGTACATCATCTATTTGGCGGGACTCTGTTTAATTTCCCACATGGTGGTGCACACTTGTAATCTCCTCAAATGACCTTATTGAGGGCCAGAGACATTTACCCTGCATATGGGAGGCCATAGGTTCAATCCCCAATACTGCTACCAAAGACAAAACAAAACCTTATTGGAGTCAGGCATGGGTAAACTCCTGCAGTTCCCACACTTGGAAGGCTGAGGCAGGAGGACTTTGAATTTGGCCAGGATGGGCTACATACTCAGATTCTAATCATAAACAATCAAACAAAAACTTCTCTTTATTTTTAACTTTTTGATATAGCCAAGGATGACCTTGAATTCCTATCCTCCTGCTTCTATTCCCCCACCCCCCTTGCTGCTACTACAGGTATGCACCAAAACACCTGAAAATTACAGGTGTCCACCAA
>JAJTUV010003397.1:25000-63886 GCA_021653895.1 Mastomys natalensis | reverse complement strand
TCTATGTATTTTCTCATTCTTTTCATTTTTCTTTGATTATTTTATTTGTTTTCCTATTTATTTTGTACTATTCTAGCTTTTCGTTTTTATTTTAATTTATTATTATTTTACATGCCCATTTGTTTTCTCATAACAGAAAAAAAAATGGTTGTGGATTTGAGTGGTTTGGGATGTAGGGAGGACCTGGGAAAAGGTTAGGGGAGTTAAAACTGTAATTAGAATATATAGTATAAAAACAAACTGTTTTTGATAAAAAAAAAAAATGGGAAAAATGAAAGAATACTACGGTTTTAATACAACCAGTTACTGGTAAGATATTTAAATGTGGCATTTTGGAAACACAAGCATTCAAACTGTAAAATCCATTACATTAAACTTGCACATATTTTATGTGGTATATGAGTCTTCATCCTAAATATTGTTCTACCTTCCATCCAGGTTTAAGTTGAGGAACTATCAATGTATTTTGGCCATAATGTTTGCCATTAAGGAGATCAATAGCAACCCCTTTTTTTTACCCAACACATCCCTGGGATTTGAGGTCTACAATGTCCCACATGGTCAAAGGAATACTCTAGCTCAACTTTTTCGCTCACTGTCAGGGCCTGATTATGCCATTCCTAACTACAGATTTGCAAGAGAGAGCAATTCTGCTGCTGTACTTACAGGACCATCATGGGCAATATCTGAAAACATAGGGACACTGCTGGATCTTTACAAATTTCCACAGGTGAGAGGCTAATGAAATGGGATGTGGTGTCAACTCTACTTGGTGACATGTTAGGACACTGTGAGGAAAAAGAGGAAGATCTAATCACTCATGGATAGGAAAATTATGCAGACAGTTGATGGTACATCTATATTTTTATAGCTTAGAATATAGAGAAGATGGATAGGGGAGTAAACACAACACAATATTGAACCTATGAATATTTTATGTACTTTTGTGGAAAACTAATAGGAACTCAAGTTTGAGCTTCAAAACAGGAGTGTCCTAAAGGCTTCAAACCAGTGCTGTAGAATTGAGTTGAACTTTATGTCAATGTTCTTGTTTCTGATTTTTTTTTCTACAGCTTACTTTTGGGTCTTTGAATAGTCTCCTGAGTGAACAAAGACAGTTTTCTTCTCTGTACCAGGTGGCCCCCAAGGACATATTTCTAACAAATGGCATTGTATCAATGATGCTTCATTTCCACTGGATCTGGGTGGTGCTATTCATCATAGATGATGACAAAGGTGCCCAGATTCTGTCAGATTTAAGAAGTGAGATGGATAAAAATGAAATCTGCCCAGCATTTGTAGAAATGATTCCAGTCATCAAGGGTTCATTTTTTACCAAATCCTGGACAAATCAGGCACAAATCCTGGAATCATCATCAAATGTGATTATTATTTATGGAGACTCTGATTCTCTATTAAGCTTAATAGTAAATATAAAGCAGAAGTTACTTATGTGGAAAGTCTGGGTTCTGAACTCACACTGGGATAATTCCAGATTTGATGATTATCTCATGATAGATTCAATGCATGGGGCTCTTATTTTTTCACACCATAATGAGCAAAGTATTAATTTTACAAATTTTATTCAGACAGTCAATCCTTTCAAATACCCAGAAGATATTTATCTTCATGTATTGTGGCAACTTATTCTTCAATTGCTCATTTCTTAGGAAAGATTGTAAAATTGCACAAAACTGTTTGCCTAATGCCTCCTTGGGATTCCTGCCTGGGAACATATTTGACATGGCCATGAGTGAAGAGAGTTATAATGTGTACAATGCTGTGTATGCTGTGGCCCACAGTCTGCACGAGATGATTCTCATCAATTTCAAACTCATGGAAAAGGAAAAGAGATGACATTCTTCCCCTGGCAGGTAGATCACTTCAGTTGTATTGTGACATCAGCAACATGACACTCTAAGGGTTTATAAATGCACTAAAACTAGGCAATATATATTGTAGACTATTTTGGCAAAAACTGCAAGAGAGACTACAAAGAAGAATAATTTTTAAGTCAATATATAGTTGCATTAAAAAGGCCATATGATAGTTTCCAGGTAAAAATTTCAACATAAGAAGTACATTTACCCCAGAATTTCACACAACAGAAAAGATACAAACAGAGATTATCACAACGTACCTGAACACTTCTACAATGCTTATGTTGTTTAAATGATCACTCATAATATGATTCCTTCTACAGTGTGAAACTAAATATTTTGAAAATTTAATTTGGTATGTCTATATTTTCAAAGAAGCTGAAAGATTTCTCCATGAACAGTCATGATTTACAAGTGTCAGGCTCTAAAATTTTAATGAACCTGATTGTAATATTTTAGAAGCCTACTGATATTTTCATTATCCTTAGATATCATAGTTAGATGGAATTAATCCTATTTTAAAGATGTTTTTCATATGAGGTATTAAAATCAACAGGAGATGTTTCCAGATTCTGCTTCTGATTAACTTCTTGGGAAGTTATGTAACACAAATATATGCATGTCTTTTAGCTTCATCCTTTTCTAAAGAACAAACAACTCATCAATCATGTTGGAGACAATGTGGCTCTGGATTGGAAAAGGAAATTTCATGTACAGTATGACATTTTCAACTTTTGGAATTTCCCAAAAGGTCTTGGGCTGAATGTCAAAGTAGGAACATTTTCTCCAAATGTTCCAGAGGGACAGCCTTTGTCTGTAACTCATGACATGATAAATGGGCCACTGGATCCACAGAGGTGGGTTGCATGTTATTTCAGTGTTTTGGCCAGTATGTAAAAATCAAAACTATATTTCTGAGTGTCAAGACACTTCATTGCTCACACAAGACCCAGTCATAGAAACATAGTATGAACACCAATAAAGAAACTTATCTTTACTCCTAATTTTGCTGAACGAAATGTTTATTTTATAATCAGCTCATTTATTCAATATTATAAATATATAATCTTTTCAGAATGATTTTCACAGATTGTCTGACAGAAGATTGATTTTGATCCTAGCTTGGAAGTTTTCAGTCAGTGGTCAGTTGGCCTTTTGCTTCTAGGCTTCTGTCAATAAAGAAAAGCATGAGAATGTGTAGCTGTGTTAGTTGTTTGTTTTACCATTGCAAAAATGCTACCTAATGAAACAATATTAGAGGGTTTTCATGGCTCACAGTTTGAGAGTATATTCTATCACTGCAAGAAGCTATATTCTTAGGGGTGGAGACGATGGTTCACATTACATCAACAATCAGGGTGCACAGACTGCTGAATGCTGCTGCTATCATCCTTTCTGGCTTTTTATTTATTCCAAAACCATAGCCAGTACATCAAGGTCACCCACTACTAGAGATGATGCATCTATCAATCTAATCTAAAAACAACCTAATCCATAATTCTCATAGATCAATTTCCACAATGATTCTAAAACCTATCAAATTGACAAGAATAACTTTTACAATGGGAAAAACTATGTGTCTTTGTATCAAAAAGTAAAGATGCAGTAAGTTTGTAATAACAGCAAGACATAATGCCAATAACCTAAAATTTTACTTATGTGCCTCACCTCATAATCTTTTCACAATTTTCTAACAAATTCATGTTATTAGGGCCAAGCATTGACCACATGAGCTTGTGAATGACAAATTAGTAGTAAATGCAATTCAACTATCTGCATTTAGAGAAATTGACATAAAAAATTAATGGTTCTACATTCAAAACCACTCTATTTGAGATTCCATAAAAACCTGACCATTTGCTATTATACATTCCACTCTCAGATTCCACGGTCTGTATGCGGTGAGAGCTGTCATCCTGGATTCAGGAAAACCCACCAGGAGGGCAAGGCTGACTGTTGCTTTGACTGTACTCCTTGTTCAGAGAATGAGATTTCCAATGGGACAGGTAAATGTCAGTCATGCAGAAAACATTTATGTGTAATAATCTAAGTAAATGGAAAACATGTGTAAGTGAACTGCAATCAGTTCACTTCAATGAAGATAATTCTTTTCCTCCCATATGTCAGAAAATCACAGGTTACAGTCCATTTTCCACCATAAATAATGTACTCTCAACACTGATGCTCATATGATAAAATACTTGGTCTATAGTTATGGAACTGTTTGGAAAGGATTAGGAGGTGTGCCATAGTTCAAAGAAGACTATCACTGAGGGTGGGTTTGGAGGTATCAATATCCTACATCATTTCTATTTAGCATTAACTCTCCATCTTTACCACCTCGTCCTTTTCCCTCTTCTCCACCCACATGTGGTTTTTTTGGATCAGATGCAAGATTTCAGCTATTTTTCCAGGTCCATTCTATCTTGTAGGTTTCTATGTTCTCCACCTAGAACTGTGATTTTACTAGCTAAATTCTTTCTTTTATAAGTGGCCTTGGTCATGATGTCTCTTCTCAGCAGTGGAAAATAAACTAAGACAACATGACAACAGTAACTATTGAGAACTCACATACTAATCCACTAATAGGAGTCAAGGAAGACACACTGTGAACTGCAAGATCCTTAAAGCCCTTCCACAGCAAAATAAATCTCTCTCCCAACAGAGTCACATCTCCTAATTCTTTTCAAATAGTTCTGTCAATTAGAAGAAAGGCATAGAAATATGTGATGGGGAGATACTTTCATTCACACCACAATATTTTGCTCCCTGAAACCCATGTTCAATAAAACTAGGCATAAACCCTCATGCCAGTAGGAAAAAAAGGGGGGGCAGACCATGAGCAGGCAAAAGAGTAAATCACACCACCACTTCCACTATCAGGAATCCCATAAAAAAAACTCACGTTAAAAAACTACAGCATGTATAGAAAAAGCTTATCACAGACCAATGCAGACTCCATGATTACTTCTTCAATATCTGTGAGCCCATCTATAAGTCCTGTTCTCCTGGTGACCCTGACTTCTCTGGCTTCTACAATCCTCCCTCTCCTCCTGAGCAGTTCCTCAAGATTCCCATAATATTTGGCTGTGGGTCTCTGCATCTACTCCCATCAGCTGCTGGACGAAGCCTCTCTGATGGTGATTTGGCAAGGCTCCTATCTATATGTATAGCAGAATATCATTCAGAATCATTTCGTTAACTTTTTTTGGTCAGTAATGTTTTGTTCTACCCTAGGTCTCTGAACCAATCACTTTCATGTTCATAGCCATCCAGGTAGTGCCTGGCAAAGGATCTCTCTCCTGGCTTGGGCCTCAAAATAGACCACTCCTTGGTTAGCCACTACCACAAGTTCTGAGCAGCCATTGCACTACCACATCTTGCATGGGATAGGTGTGGGTCAAAGGATTTGACATTGGTTTGGTGTCCAAATGCCAACATTAGGAGTATTGTCTGGTTGCAGACCTGGGCAATTTAGGTTCCATATGGTCCATTACTACAAGTCTTCTGTAGTCACTTTCATAGGTTTCAGTATGCTTCCCACTGTACTGTTTCTACATACCTCCCTAAATGTTCATCTATTGCAGGTGGCTCTATCTATATTTTCTCCTTCTATACATCCCTCCTCCATTGTATCCTTTCTGTTCCTACCCACCCTCAGTTCATCCCACAAAATCTTTTTTAATTTCTTTTTTCAGGGTTATCTAAGCATCCTCCCTCGAGCCATTCATGTTACTCAGCCTCTCTGGGCCTGTGCATTATACTCATCCTTATTTGTTTAACAACTAATATCCATATATAAGTGATGGCATATCTTGTTTCTCTTTTTGGGTCTCTTCTGCCTGACTCAGAATGGATTTTTCTAGTTTCATCTATATGACTGAAAATTTCTTTATTTGTCCATGAGTTGAGGGATATCTAGGTTGCTTCCAGTTTCTGGCTATTATTTAAAAAGCCACTGTGAATACAGTTGATAAAATGTCCTTTTGGATAGAATTTGGCATCTTTTGAGTTTATTCCCAAAAGTGGTCTGGCATTTCTTTCCATTGGTTGCTGGGTGGCACCTCTTAGAGGACAGTTATGCTAAGTTCCTGTCTGCAAGCATATGAGAATATCATTAATACTGTCAGGGATTGGTTCTTACTCTTGGCATTGGTCTCAGTTTTGAACAGTTATTGGTTGATCATCCCCTCTGACTCTGCTCTATCTCTATCCTTGCACATTCTGTAGGCAAGGACCATTTGGGGTCTCTGTTTTGTGAGTGGTTACCCACCTTATCCCTCCACTCTGACTCTGCCCTGGCTACACTGAGTGGATATTTCAGGATTCATATCCCTAACTGCTCTCAGCTAGAGTTACCCCAATAGACCCTATGGGTCGCCCCCCATTCCAGGTCTCTGTCACGTCCTAGAGATTCACCACCCCACTGCAGATCTCCCTGCTTTCTCCTGCTCTCCTCTACATATGATCGCCCCCTCACCCCCACAAGGCCTCCCTCCTGATCCATTTTACCACCCAGTTCCCCCCTGATACTAAATTCCAATATCTATTTTTTTTTTCCCTTCTGAGAAAGATTTAACCATCCTCAATTGACCCTCCTTGTTATTTGGCTTCTTGGTCTGTTGATTATAGCATTGTTATCCTGTACTTTATGGCTAATATCACTTATAAGTGAGATTTGGTTATGAGTTACCTTCCTCATAATGATCTTTTCTAGTTCCATTCATTTGCCTGCAAAATTCATGATGTCCTTGTTTTTAATATCTGCGTAGTGTTCCATTGTGTGAATTAACCAGACTTTTTACCCATTTTTTAGTTGAGCCTCAGTTTCTGGAAATAAGGAAGAAAGCTGCTTTGAACATAGATGAGCAAGTGGCCTTTGTGAATATTGGAACATCTTTTGGATACATGCCCAGCAGTGGTATAGCTGGATCTTGGGTAGAACTATTCTAAATCTTCTGAGACACTGCCAAATTGATTTTAGAATGTTGTACAAGTTTGTATTCCCACCAGCAGAAAAGAAGTGTAATGTTTGCACCATAATCTCTCCAGAATGCGCTGTCCTTTCAGTTTTTTATCTTATCCATCCCGATAGCTTCAGGGTGGAATTTCGGGTTTTTAGATTTGCATTCCCCTGATGACTAAGGACATTGAACATTTCTCTAGATGTTTCTTCACCATTCAAGATTCCTCTGTAGATAATTCTCTGTTTAGCTCTCCAGCACATTTTTCAATTCACTTATTTTGGTTTTTGATTTCTAACTTCTTGACTTCTTTGAAAAATTTGGATATTAGACCTCTATCAGATGGAAGGTTGGTGAAGATCTTTCCTCAATTTGTAGGCTGTCATTCTGTCCTAATGATGATGCATTTTTGCCTTGCAGAAGCTTTTCGGTTTCAGGAGGTCACATTTGTTAATTATTGACCTAAGTGCCTGAAGCATTGGCACTACTATTCAGGAAGTTGTCTCCTGTACCAACTAATTTAGGGCTATTTCCCACTTTTTGTGTGTTAGAGTTAGTATATCTGGCTTTTGTTGTGGTCTTTTATCCATTTGGACTTAGATGTGTTCAGGTTGATAAACATGGATCTATGAAGTTAAACCAGCACTATTTGATGAAGATACTCTCCCTTTTGCATTGTATAGTATTGGCTTCTTTGACAAACGTCTTGTGTCCTTAGGAGTGGGTTAATTTCTGGGTCTTCAAATCTATTCCATTTATCCATCTGTCTGTGTCTACACCAAAGTCATGCTGTTTTCATTACTAACGCTCTGTAGTACAGCTTGAATTAGAGGATATTGATAGCTCCAGAAGTTCTTTTGTTGTTCATGATCATTTAGTTAATACTGTGTTTTTTACTTTGGCATACAAAGTTGAGAATTGTAATTTGAAGATCTGTAAAGAATTGTGTTTGAATTTTGATGTAGATTACATTGAATCTTTAGACTGTTTTTGGTAAGATGGCCATTTTCAGTATGTTAATCATACTGATCAATGAGCATAGGAGATCTCTCTATCTTCTGATATCTTCCCTAATTTTTTCTTCAGAGACTTGAAGTTCTTGTCACACAGGTTTTTCACTTGCTTGCTTAAAGTGACACCAAGATGTTTTATATTATTTGTGGTTATTGTGAAAGCTACTGTTAACATAACTTCTTTCTCAGCCCATTTATTGCTTGTATTGAGAAAGACTTTTGTTTTATTTTAGTTAATTTTGTATCCATTCGCGTTACTGAAGGTGTTTTATCAGCTGTTCTCTGGTAGTATTTATGGGTTCATTATGAATGCTGTCATATCATCTGCTAATAGCCATAGTTTGACTTCTTTTTTGTAATATGTATCCACTTGATCTCCCTTAGTTGTCTTATTGCTCTAGCTATAATTTCAAGTACTATATTGAAGAGATAGGGGAGAGTGGACAGACTTTTCTTGTTCCCAATTTTAATGGAAATATTTTAAGTTTCTCTCCAGTTCATTTGACACTGTTTATTGCCTTGCTGTACTTTGCCTTTATTGTGTTTAGGTATGTCCTCTCTAACTTGATCTCTGAGACATTTATTATTAAGGAGTGCTGAATTTTATCAAATGCTTTTTGGTCTGTAGTAAGATGATCATTTGCGTTTTTTTTTTTTCTTTCATGTTGTTTACTTGGTGGACTATGGTGATGGATTCTTATATATTGATCCCCACCATCATTATTGGAATGAAGCCTACTTGATCAGGGTGGACAATGTCTGTATGTGCTCTTGGCTTCAGTATGTCTATATTGTATTAAGTAGTTTTTGTATTGATCTTTATAAGAGAAATTGGTCTGAAATTCCCTTTCTTTGTTGAGTCTTTGTGTGGTTTACTATCAGCCTGACTGTGGCTTCGTAGAATGAGTTTGGCAGTGTTCCTTATGTTTCCATTTTGTGGAAAACTTTGAAGAGTATTTGCATTTGCTGTTCTTTGAAAGTCTTGGAGAATTATGCACTAAAACCGTCTGGTCCAGGTCTTTATTTGCTTCTATTTCCTTAGAAAGTATAGAATTATTCCTATAGTTACCCTCATGTGAGTTATATTTGGTAATTGTTATTTGTCTAGAAAATCATCCATTTCATTTTTATTTTCAAACGTTGTGGAGTACAAGTTTTTTAACTGAGTCCTAATGATTCTTTGAATTTCCTCAATGTCCATTGTTATGTCTTCCTTTTCATTGACAATTTTAATTGTATTGTTTGTTCTGTTAATATCTAGGTTCTTCAATTCTTGATATATTCTGGATATTAGACCTCTGTCTGATGTGGAGATGATGAAAACCTTTTCCCATTCTGAAGGCTAACACTTTGTCCTATTGACAGTGTACTTTGCTTTATATTAACCTTTCAGTTTCATGAGTTCTCAATTATTAATTGTTGATCATAGTGACAGTGTTATCATTGCTCTGTTCAAAAAGTCATCTAATGTAGTAATATGTTCAAGTCTATTCTCCAATTTCTCTTTTATCAGGTTTAGTCTATCAGATTTTATATTGAGGTCTTTGATGTGCTTTGAATTGAATTTTTGTGCGAGCTGATAAATATGGATCTATTTCCATTCATCTACATGCAGATCTCCAGTTAGATGAGCATCATTTGTTGAGGATATTTTTTTCCATTGTGTATTTCTGTCCTTGCATAAGTGGATTTATGTCTAAGACTTCAACTCAATTCCACTGATCAACATGTCTGTTTCTATGCCAACACCATGAAGTTTTTATTTCTATACTTCTGAGGTACATCTTGAAATCAGAAATAGTTATACCTTCAAGTTCTTTTATTATTCAGGTTGTTTTATTTACACTGGATTTTGTTTTCCATATGAAATTGAGTATTTCTCTTTCAAGGTCTGTTGTTATGGCCCCCTTTTCATTTCTGATTTTATTATTTCAAATATTCTCACTGTCTTTTTGTCAGTTTGGATAAGGATTTGTCTATTTTGTTGATTTTTTTCAAAGAACCAATGCTTTGTTTCATTGATTCTTTGTATTGTTCCCTTTTGTTGCTATTGTATTGATTTCCTGCCATCTTCTCCTCTTGGGTATTTTTGCTTCCTTTTATTCTAGAGCTTCCACTTGTGCTGTTTAGTTGCTATTTTGAGATCTCTCCAGTTTCCTTATTAAACCACGTAGAATTATGAACTTTACTCTTAGCTTTGCCTTCATACTGACCAATAAATTTGGGGTATGATTTGCCTTAATTTTCAATGAATTCTTTGTACACTTTAATTTGTTTCTTTATTTCTTCCTTAACTCCACAGTAGTGAGTTGTTTGTATTTGGTGAGTTTATAAAATTTCTGTTGTTTCTGTTGTTGTTGAAGTCTAACTTTATTCATGATGTTCTGATAGGATACAAGAGGATATTTCAGTTTTCTTCATTATGTTGAGACTTATATTGTTTCCAAGAAGGGGTCATTTTTGAGAATGCTTTGTGATGTGCTGAGAAAAAGTGTATTCTTTTTCATTGGAGTAAAGTATTCTGAAGATAGCCATTAGTTCATTTTGATACACAATGCTTTTTTAGCACTCTGATTTCTCTGTTTAATTTTTATTAATTGGTGAGAGTATGATATTGAAGTCTCTTGCTGTTAATGTGTGTGAGGTCTGATATGTTATTTAAGTTTTGGTTATATTTCTTTTACAGATGTGGGTGTTCTTGCATTTGGGGCATTGATATTCAAAACTGAGACAACATCTTGGTGCATTTTTTTCTTTGATGAGTGTGAAATGTCTTTCTCCATCTCTGACTAAATTTAGTTTTAAGTCTATTTTGTCATATACTACAATAGCTATACCCACTTGCTTCTTGGGTCCATTTGGTTGAAAAATGTTTTTCCAAGTGCTTACTCTGAAGTAAATCCTGTCTTTGATGTTCAAGTATGTTTCTTGTGTGAAATAGAAGGATGGATGCTGTTTTCATATCCATTCTGTTAACCTGTGACTTTTTATTAGGGAATTGAACCCTAAATGTTATTAGATGTTAATAATCAATGATTGATAATTCCTATTACTTTAGAGGCTTTGGTAGTGGTGGCTGTGTGTGTGTGTGGTGTGTGTGTGTGTGTTTATGTTTCCATGTTTCCCTTCCTTTTGTTTTGCTGATGTGAAATTATTTATTGCTTGTGTTTTCATGGGTGTAGTTAATCTTAGGTTGAAGTTTTCTTTCTTGAACTTTTTGTAAGGATGCATATATATATAATATATATTATTATATATATATATAACATACATACATACATAGAGTTTAAATTTGACTTTTTCATGAAATAGCTTGTTTCTTCATTTATAGTGACTGAGTTTTACTGACTGGCATCTGTTGTCTCTGGGAGCCTGCAGGCCCTTCTGGCTTTTAGAGTATCCACTGAAATCATGTATTTCTTGTGTTTTCTTGAGTATAGTTACCCTCATTGGGTTGGAGTTTTCCTTCTACTATTTTCTGTATGGCTGGGTTGGTGAAATGATATTGTTGAAATTTGGTTTTGACATGAAGTATCTTGGTCTCTCCATCTATGGTGATTGAATGTTTTGCTACCTGTGGAAGTATAAGCTGGCATCTGGGGTCGCTTAGGGTCTGCAAGACATCTTTCCAAGCCCTTCAGGCTTTTAGGATCTCCTTTGAGACGTCGGGTGTAATGCTAATATGTTTGCCATTATATATTACTTGATCTTTTTCTCTTGATGATGTTATATTCTTTCTTCTGTATATTTAATGTTTTCATTATTACGTGGCTTAGCATCTTCCTTTTCTTGCCCAATCACTTGACGTTCTGCAAGCTTCTTGGACCTCTTTAACCTTATTTAGGTTAGGAAATCTTTCTTCTATAATTTTGTTAAATGTGTTTGCTGGGTTTTTCAGCTGGGAATCTTTTTCTTTTACACCGATTATTTTTATGCTTTATCTTTTCATAATGTCCCAGATTTCCTAAGTGTTTTATGTTAGGAATTTTTAGACTGAATATTTTCATTGAGCAATTAATTAATTTTCTCTATCACAAATTCAACCCCTGACATTCTTTTTTCCATATTTTATATTATGTTGGGGATACCTGCATCTGTAGTTCCTGTTCACCCACCAAAACTTTTCATTTCCAGAAATCCCTCTTTGTAATTTCTTTATTGCTTTATTTCCATTTTTGGGCCTTGACCAATTTCTTTTGCCTGTTTGTATGTTTGTGTGTTGTTTTGTTCTTGGCTTTCTTTTTTATCTTTAATTTTTTTTATACATTCCACTCCTTATCCCTCCCACCATTCTGCTCTCCTACAGATCTTCATCCCATTCCTCCTCCCTTGTCTCCTGGCCCTACACACACAAATATTGCCAGGCCTCCCCATTCCCTGATGCATCAAGTCTTTCAAGGGTTAAGTGCTTCTTCTCTCACTGAGGCCAGACCAGGCAGTCTTCTGCTTTATATGTGTCCATGGGGTTGATCTAGCTAATGTATGACTAAGTGTCTGAGAGATCTCAGTGGTCCAGGTTTATTGAGACTGCTGGTCTTCCTATGGAGTCATCCTCTTTCTCAACTTCATCCAGAGTTTCTCTAATTCAACCAAAGGGTTGAACAATTTTATTGGGATTTTGATAGTGATTGCATTGAATCTGTAGATTGCTTTTGGTAAAATGGTCATTTTTACTATATGAATCCTTCCATCCATGAGCATGGGAGGTCTCTCCATTTCTGAGACCTTCTTAAGTTCCTTTCTTGAGTGAGTTCTTGTTGTTGAAGTTCTTGTGATATAGATCTTTCACATGTTTGGTTATTTGAGCCTATTCTGAAGGATTTTGTTTTGCTATTTTTTTTCTCATCCCAATTATCATTTGTATAAAGGAAAGCTACTGATTTGTTTGAGTTAATTTTATATCTAGCCACTATGCTGAAGTTTTTTATCAGCTGTAGAAGTTATCTGATAAAAATTTTTATGATTGCCTATTTATACTATCATATCATCTGCAAATAGTGATACCTTGACTTCTTCTTTGCCAATTTGTATCACCTTGAATTCCTTTTGTTGTTTTATTGCTCTTGCTAGAACTTCGAGTACCATATTGACTAGATAAGGGGAGAGTGGGCATCCTTGTCTTGTTCCTGGTTGTAGTGGATTGCTTCAAGTATCTTGCCATTTAATTTGATATTGGCTGTTGGCTTAATGTATATTGTTTTGGTTATGTTTACGTTTGGGCCTTGAATTCATGATCTCTCCAATACTTTTAACATGAACAGTGTTTTGTTTTGTCACATGCTTTTTCAGCATCTAATGAGATGATTATGTGATATTTTTCCTTTGAGTTTGTTTATATAGTGAATTACATTAGTGGATTTAATATATTTAACCAACTTGTATCTCTGGGATTAAGCCTACTTGATCAAGGTGAATGGTCATTTGTGGGTTTTGTTTGTTTCTTTGTTTGTTTGGTTGGTTGGTCGGTTGCTTGGTTGGTTTTTACAGATTAATTAATTCATTTACATTTCAAATGTCCCCCTTCCCAGTTTGCACTCAGCAAACTCCCATCCCATTCCCCCTACATTTGCCTCTATGAGAGTGTTCCAACACCTACCCATCCACTTCTGCCTTCTCCCCCTCCCCAGCATCTCCATATGCTAGGGCATCAAGCATCCATAGGACCAAGGGCCTACCCTCCCATTAATGCTAGATAAATTAATCCTCTGCTACATATACAGCTGGAGTCATGGGTCAATCCCTCCATATGTATTCTTTGGTTGGTAGTTTAGTCCCTGAGAACTATGGGGGTTCCAATTAGTTTATATTTTTCTTTCTATAGGGATGCAAATCCTTTCAGCTCCTTCAGTGCTTCCCCTAAGTACTCCATTGGAGTCCTCATGCTTAGTCTGATGATTGGCTACAAGCATTCACATCTGTATTGTTCAGGTTCTGGCAGAGCCTCTCAGGGGACTGCCATGGGAGGTTCCTATCAGAAATCACTATTGTCTCAGCAATAGTGTCTAGGTTTGATGTCTGGAGACGGATCCCTAGGTGAGGTGGTCTCTAGATGGCCTTTCCCTCCATCTCTTCTCCACCACTTGTCCCTGCATTTCCCTTAGACAGGAAGATTTCTGTGTTAAAATTTTTGAGTTGGGTGAGTGGCCCCACCCCTCAACCAAGGTCCATGGCTATCCACTGCATATGGTCTCTATAGGTTCTATCTCCTTTTTGTTGGATATTTCAGCTAAGAGCATTCCCACTGAAACCTGGGAGCTTCTTTCTTCTGTGGTATATGGGACTTACTAGTGGCTATCCCCAGTTCTCCATTCCCCACTATTATATATCTCCTTTCAATTTCCTGACCATCTGTACTTCTCCTCCATCTCCTCCCATGCCTTATCTTGGCCCCCATTTTCCCTGTGCCTCCTCACTCTTGTCAATTTCCCTCCTGCCTTCTACCTCCTGTGATTGTTTTGTTCCTCTTTCTAAGTAGGACTGAAGCATCCATACTTTGTTCTTGCTTCTTCTTGAGCTTCTTATGATCTGTGAGTTGTATTGTGGGTATTCTGAGCCTTTGAGCTAATATCCAGTTATCAGTGAATAAATACCATTTATCAGTGAGTATATACCATATGTGTGCTTTTGTGACTGGGTTACGTCACTCAGGATAATATTTTCTAGATCCATCTATTTGTCTGCAAATGAATTTCATGAAGTCATTGTTTTTAATAGTGGAGAAGTACTCCATTGTGTAAATATACCACTTTTCCTATATCCATTTTTCGTTGAGGGAGCTCTAGATTGTTTACAGCTTCTGGCTATTATAAATAAAGCTGCTATGAACATAGTGGAACATATGTCCTTGCTGCATATTGGAGCATCTTTTGGCTATATACCAAGGAGTAGTATAGCTCGGTCCTCAGGTAGAACTATTTTCATTTTCTGAGGAAATGCCAGACTGACTTACAGAGTGGTTGTACAAGTTTGTAATCCCACCAGCAAAAGAGAAGTATTCCGCTTTCTCCACATCCATGCCAGCATCTGCTGTTACCTAAGGTTTTGATCTTAGCCATTCTGAATGGGTCATTTTGATTTGCATTTCTCTGATTACTAAGGATGTTGAACATTTCTTTAGGTGCTTTTCAGCCATTCAAGATTATTCAGTTGAGAATTCTTTCTTTAGTTCTGTACCCCATTTTTAATAGAGTTATTTGTTTCTTTGGTGTTGAACTTCTCCAATTCTTTGTATTTATTGGATAATAGTCCTCTATGGAATCTAGAGTTGGTAAAGATTTTTTCCCAATTTGTAGCTTGACATTTTGTCCTGATGATATTTTCCTTTGCCTTACAGAAAATTTTCAATTTTATGAAAATTAAGTACTGTTCTTTTTGGGAAATTTTTCCCTTCCGACATGTGTTTGAGGTTCCTCCCAATTTTCTCTTCTATTTGACTCACTGTATCAGGTTTTATGTGGATGTCCTTGATACACTTAGACTGTACTAATACCATGCTGTTTTTGTCACTATTTGATCAATTTTTGCATTCTTCTACATGCTGAATGGCCACATGAACCAGAACCATTTGTTGAAAATGCTGTCTTTTTTCCACTGGATGCTTTTGACTTCTTTAACAAAGATCAGGGACCATATGTATGGGCATTCATTTCTTATTTTATTCTTCAATTCTATTTCATTGATCTACCTGTCTGTCTCTGTACCAATACCATGTTGTTTATGTCAATATTGCTCTGTAGTATAGCTTAAGGTCAGGGATGATGATGCCCACAGAAGTTCAATTATTGTCAAGAATAGTTCTTGCTATCCTGGCTTGTTTTTTACTACAGATGAATTGCACAATTGCTCTTTCCATCACTGTGGAGAATTGATTTGGAATTTTTATGGGGATTCCACTGAATCTGTATATTGCTTTTGGTAAGATGTCCATTTGTACTATGTAATACGACCTATCCATGAGCATAGGAGATCTTTAAATCTTCTGAGGTCATCTTAGATTTCTTTCCAGTAATGCTTGAAGTTCTTCTCACACAGATCTTTATTTGCTTGGTTAGAGTCACTTGCTTGGTAGGAACCAAATTATGTTCATGCAATGTATTTCAGTGTTTTGATGTCTTCTAAAAGAGATACAACTGTGTCACTAAATGCAAGAGTACTATGTGTATAAGAACAAAGGAAAAAACACATTGTGGATGTTTAATTTGTATCAGCATGAAGTAAAAGAAAATTGAGTTTAGAAATGTTATCTGGAAAGTGTTTTTATATTTGCATCATAAACAAAGCAAGATGGTCCAGCACAGTGCTTTGTGCTGGAGCTGGGAAATGCCTTAAGATAAAGGGTGAAAACAGAGTATGCACTCATTATAAACTGAATATTTGGCAGATATGGATCAATGTGAGAAGTGTCCAGAAACTCACTACGCAAACACAGACAAGATCCACTGCCTACTGAAAACTGTGACATTTCTGGCCTATGATGATCCCTTGGGGAAGACACTCAGCTTCATGTCCCTGGGATTCTCCTCACTCACAGCTGTTGTTCTTGTGGTGTTTCTGAAGAACAGAGACACTCCCATTGTCAAGGCCAATAACCTGGCTCTCAGTTACACCCTGCTCATCACTCTGACCCTCTGTTTTCTCTGTCCCTTGCTCTTCATTGGCCAGCCTAGCACAGCCACCTGTGTCCTGCAGCAAAACATTTTTGGACTTCTCTTCACTGTGGCTCTTTCCACTGTGTTGGCCAAAACTATCACTGTAGTCATAGCCTTCAGGATCACTGCTCCAGGAAAAAGGAGGAGATGGCTACTGATATTAAGAGCCCCTAATTACATTATTCCCATCTGTACCCTGATAGAAATTGTTCTTTCTGGAATTTGGCTGACAACATCTCCTCCATTTATTGATAAAGATGCTCACTCAGAACATGGAAACATCATCCTCATTTGCAACAAAGGCTCAGCTATTGCTTTCCATTGCATCCTGGGATACTTGGGAGCACTGGCCCTAGGGAGCTACTTTATGGCTTTCTTGTCTAGAAATCTACCTGACACATTCAATGAAGCCAAGTTCCTGGCTTTCAGCATGCTGGTGTTCTGCAGTGTCTGGATCACCTTCCTCCCTGTCTACCACAGCACCAAGGGGAAGATCATGGTGGCTATGGAAGTCTTCTCTATCTTGGCTTCCAGTGTATCACTCTTAGGCATCATCTTTGTCCCCAAGTGCTACATCATATTATTAAGGCCAGAAAGAAACTCGCTTCAGTATATCAGGGACAATACATACTCTACGAAAAAAAAGCCTTCTTAAAGACTAGCTTCTGTGTTTCTTAAATTAAACAATATATTTGAAGGCTTATTATTCTTCAGCATCTGAAAACTTACATATAAAGTTATAATGTGGTAGTTGATGCCACAAGCTATTATTTCTTTAATAAATCATATTAGGTTAATCCATTTCTCATGTTGTAATATATACTGATTTTATAGTCTAACTCCTATATTCACTATTATTTTTCTTTATTTAATTTGCTTTTGAAATCCTTATCTGTGAGTTCTTCACCTTGTATCATTCACATATTTTATGAATTGATAACTGTGTTTCACAAAGATTTATTTCCTCTATCATTTAGTTACATATGCTGACAAACAGACTCAAGTCATATACATCAAATTTGCCTTTCTGAAATAATTCGTAAATTTGATATTCAATACAGCAAATCTGTGTCAATATATCACTTTGTTTCTGATATCACAATATTTCACAAATTTTTCATGTTTTCTTTTCATTTATGTTTTATTCTGAAGAAATCTAATTTCTTTGTAGTTGATGGAAACTTTCATGAAGATTATGATATACCAGGTCATGGCATAATAAACTCCATAGTAAGGTATTGCAAACTTAGGATCTCATTTTATTACACAATGACAAATGTCAACCTGAAAAACAAAGTATGTGAAATCACTCTTTGAACTAAGGTGATATCAGGAGTGCCGATGTATCTACTTCTTCTGACTCTGTATTCACTTTTCTGTTTTAGTCTAAATACCTAAGCAGCCTTTATTCTTTTATTTCTTCAAAATTCATCACCTTTGTTAAATTAGTATAATTGATGTTATTAAAATATGTTTTTTAAAAATGTTTTATTGTAATTATTTGCCTATGTTCATCAGGATACCAAATAGATGTAGTGTGTGTGCGTGTGGTGTGTGTGTGTGTGTGTGTGTGTGTGTGCACGCACATGTGGCTTTTTAACACAGAGTTTCTCCATTTAAAAAAGCCCTGTCTTTCCTGAACACATTTTGTAGATCAGGCTAGTTTCAAACTCACAGAAGTATACCTGCTTCAATCTCTCAAGTTCTGGCAGAATTAAAAACATGTACCACTCCTCAGCTTATAATTTTCTTCTTTATTGTGTATCTTTCTAGCTTTGCTAACATTGTGATACTAGCTCTGGAGAAAGGTTTTTGAATTTATAGAATTATTTGAGAATAATTGAGATCTTCTACAAGATTTAATGAGATGGCTTAGTAGTTAAAAGCACTGGTTATTCATTAAGGGTAGTAGCTTTTGATTCCCAACATATACATGATGACTTACAGCTATCTGTAACCCCATTTCTGAAGCACAAAAGACTCTCTTCTGGTATCTACAAGCACCATACATGAACATATTGCAAGACATAAATATAAGCCAAGCACATGTATGAATGCAGTAAAACAATTTGGGGGCAGTTTTCAAGGCAGGGTTTCTCTGTGTATGTCTGACTGTCCTAGAACTCATTCTATACACCAGCCTGGACTTGAACTCACATAGATTCATGTTCCTCTACCTTCCAGTAGCTGGAACTAAAGGCATATGTCACCACACCTGGCTAAAACAAAATTTTAAATATAAAATTAAGATATAGAAAAGTTCTCTGATGAATTCATTAGATTGTATTTTGTTGTCTGTTTTCTTGTTAGTTTATTGCAGCTTTATTTGTTTTCTGTTTTATGCATACTGGAGTTTTCCTGAGTGCATGTCTGTGTATTCCAGGCATGTACATCAAAAGATAGTTTCAGATTCATTTGGATATGGGGTTATAGATGATTGTCAGCTGTCATGTGAGCACTGGGAACAAAATCCAGGTCCTTTAGAAGATCACCCAGTGCTCTTAACTTTTGATCCATTTCCTTAGTAGTTGAAATAATTTATGATTGTTTCAATCTCATTTGTTGCCACATATCTACACAATGATGTATCATAACTTGCATTTGGAAATCTATCAATTTATATCATATTTTTGAATTAATGCAATACAAGTTTTTAAGGTATGTTCTCTGGGTTTTGGAATTTCATGGTGTTTCTATTTTCTCCTCTAATCCCAATATTTTACAACTACTAGCAATCTCTTTTGGTCAATTTAGTTAAGGATTTGATACTCTTTCATTATTTCATCTACTCTTCAATTAATTATTTTGTATTTGTTGTCTGTGTATATTTTTTCATGCCAAGACATCATTTTTCTATACTAGTTTGTTTTCAAGTCTATGGTGTCTTAAGATACATTGTTACTCGTTTGTGATCTTTCTTGCTTTGTAACATAGGTATTTGGAACTTCAAATATACCCATCAGGGTGGCCTTTATTATATCCCATACATTTTGACATTTTGTGATTTATTTTCAGCCAATTAAAATACATTTTCATTTCTATCTTAATTTTATTCTCTGAGCAGTCCAATACTCATTAGTGTGCTGTTTATTCTTCACGTGTCTTTATGTTTTCTGACATTTTTCTTGAAGTTGATTTCTGTCTTTATCCCGCTGTACCTAAGAATACAAGAAGTTATTTCAAATTATTCATATTTGTTGATACTTTTTCTGTGCCCTAATCTGAGATCTATTTTAGGCTGAGTCCTATGGTCTGCTTTAAAGAAAATGTGTTCCACACTGTTTGAGTAGATTCTCCTAAAGATATATCTCATCTTATCTTTGTTTTGATTTAACTCCAGTTGATCATTGTTAGGTTTCTGTCTGGATGACTACTTTATTCATCAAAGCATCAAAATAGTTAATCTCAACAGCTGACAAACATTTCTAGAAAATGGAGTAAATGACCCTAAAGTTGCGAAATGAAATCTGCACTGTACATCGTCTCTCAACCACAAGTTTTACATTGCTAAGTGAAGGACCTCTCATAACTGCTAAAAATGTGAATAGAATATGAAAAAGTATGTGGCAGCTGGGTCAGTGAAGTAGAAAGCAAGCATCACTGACTATAGGACAAGCCCAGTAAGGGAATCTGAAATTCAGAGATGTTCACAAACTCCTGACCTGCATCCATAGTATGAAGGATCCCTGTGGGACAAGGTTTTTTTTTTTTTCCCAACAGTAAGTGCTATGTATAATGTGAATATATCTAGGAAGCCTTTTTTATTTTCTTAATGGAAATGGAAGACTAGTGGATATGAAAAATAGAGGAGATGAAATAGGAAGAAATAGAAGTGATGGGAGAGGGAAAAGTTAAGTCAGAATGTATTGGGGAAAAATTGCATTCTGAACACATGGAACTATACTAGGGTACCTATATACTAGGGTACCTATATACTTTTGTTCTGCCAGAATAAAAATTTTCAATTGGCTATACACTGTGTCTAAATGGTCATCTCTGATGTGCTCCTTGTAGCAACACTGATGACAAACAAACTTTTGAAGAAATCAGGAAAACAAGTTCATTCATCATTGCTTAAGAAATAAAATATAACATAAATAATATGATACATGATCCTAGAATGTACAAACCAGAAAGTTAAATACTATAACAAATCACTTTATTAATGATCCTAGAACTGCTTATGCCCCCAACATGGACCACATTTCCCAGAGTCATCTCAGCGGTGCCATTGGGGCTGAGATGCATGTTGGGAAAGAAGAATTGCCATCAGTGGAATGAAGAGTTTTATACATTATATATAAGTATGAAATTATCATTAAATGTATACTGTTTAAAATAATGATAGGCATTTCTCTGCTACCTCCTCTCCCACCTTCATCAGACCAGCTGAGCCTGAACTATACAGGTAAACTTCCTTCCCCCACCCATGTTCAATACATACTGAGTCCTCTGTAGCAAGCCCAGCTTCTCTGAGCAGCCTGCAATCCCAGAGAGAACTACCTCTCATCCCCACCTCTCCTCACATTCATCAGACCTGCTGAACCTCAAACTTACAGGTAGGATATCCAGACTTTGCTGTAGATATGTAGCTATTCCATTCCAGCACTCATCATCCCTGCTACTATAGGCCTCTGGGCACAGCAAGCTACCCTGAGCAGCCTGCTAACCCAGGAGGTCATCCATTCTCCCATCACCTCCTTGCCTACCTTCATCTGATCTGCAGCTTGTGAAACAAACAGACCTGCATGACTGGAATCATACACTGCAAGGATACCCACCAGAGGTAACCGTCAAGGTTAATCCCTGTCCCAAAAAATACTAAAACAGAAACATCCAGGGACCAAAGCCACAAAGATGACTAAAGGTCATGAAAGAACACAACAAAATAAAGCCAGAGCAATATGACAAATTGAGATTACAACTACTTCTCTACAGCAAGCTCAGGATATCCTAACACAACTAAAGCAAAAGAAAATAACCTTATATCTAACCATATAAAGATGATAGAGGCCGTTAAAGAGGAAATTAATAAATCCCTTAATGATACACAAGAAAATACAATTATACAAGTGAAGAAAATAAATATAACTATGGAAGACCTGAACATAGAAACAGAATCAATGAAGACAACCCAAACAGGGACTCCTGGAGATAGAAAAATCAAGAAAGGAAAACAGAAACAAGAATTACCAAAATAAAACAGAAAATAGAAGAGCTAATATCAGGCTTAGAAGATATGATAGAAGAAATTGATATATCCGACAAACAAAATCTTAAATCTAACAAGGAAAGATGAGAATTCCTTTTTCACAGTCTGTGAATAATTGTGGTTTTTGTGGGAATTGAATTGAGTCTGCAGGTTTTTTTTTTTAATTTCAAATATTAAACATTTCTTTAGGTACTTTTCATCAAGAAGGGATTCCTCTGTTGAAATAATCTGTGTAACTCAATACCAGATTTTTGGTTGATTTTTTTATTGGATTTTTTTCATTTCAGATGTAATCCCTTTCACAACACACACACACACACACCTGGGAGCCCCCTAGCCCCAACCTCTCCTCT
This sequence comes from Mastomys natalensis, assembly GCA_021653895.1. NCBI lineage: Eukaryota > Metazoa > Chordata > Mammalia > Rodentia > Muridae > Mastomys > Mastomys natalensis. Next base: position 41,816 of record JAJTUV010003397.1, on the reverse strand, counting down.
TGCTTCTATGAGAATATACCCCCACCCACCCTCCCACTTGCACTTCCACACCCACAATTTCCCCTACACTGAGGAGTCCGACCTTCCATGGACAAAGAACTTCCTCACCCATCTATGCCTGACTCTGTTCTCCTCCCCTACATATACAGCTGGAGCCATCTGTCCCTCGCTTTGTGCTCCCAGGCTGGTGTTTTAGACCCTGGGAGCTCTGGTTGGTTGGTATTGTTGCTCTCCTCATGGGCCTCAAACCCTTTCAACTCCTTCAGTCTTCTCTCTCATTCCTCAATTGGGAACCCCATGATCAGCTCAATGGTTAGCTGTGAGTGTCCACCTCTGTATATTTCAGGTTCTGGCAGACCTCCAAGGAGACATATATATCAGGCTCTTGTCAGCTTACACTTCCTGGCATCCATATCAGTGTCTACCTTTGGTGAATTCACAAGGGATGGATACCGAGGTGGAACAGTTTCTGGATGGCCCCTCCTTCAGTTTCTGTCCCACGATTGTCTCCATATTTGCTCCCATGTGTATTTCGTTACCTCTTATAAGAAGGGCCAAAACACCCACACTTTCATCTTCCTTGTTCATGAGCTGCATGTGATCTGTGAGTTGTATCTTGGATATTGTGAGCTTTTGGGCTAATATACATTATCAGTGAATGCATACCATGTGTGTTCTTTCGTGATTGAGTTACCTCATTCAGGATGATATTTTGTAGTTCCATCCATTTACCTAAGAATTTCTCGAATTCATTGTTTTTAATAGTTGAGTAATATTCCATTGTGTAAATATACCACATTTTCTGTATCCATTCCTCTGTTGAAGGACATCTGGGCTCTTTTCAGCTTCTGGCTATTATAAATAAGGCTGCTATGAACATAGTGGAGCATGTGTCCTTGTTATATGTTGGAGTATCTTCTGAGTATATGCCCAAGAGTAGTATAGCATGTAATAATGTTATGTCCAGTTTTCTGAAGAACAGCCAGACTGCTTTCCATAGTGGTTGTACCAACTTACAATTTCACCAACAATGGAGGTGAGTCCTTCTTTCTCCACATCTGCACCGGCATCTGCTCCCACCTGCGTTTTTGATCTTGGCCATTCTGACTGGTGTGAGGTAAGAATCTCAGGGTTATTTTGATTTGCATTTCCCTGATTACTAAAGATATTGAACATTTCTTTACGTGCTTCTCTGCCATTCGAGTTTCCGCAGTTGAGAAATCTTTGTTTAGCTCTGTACCCCATATTTTAATAGAGTTATTTGGTTGTCTGGAGTCTAATTTCTTGAGTACTTTGTATATATTGGAAATTACCTCTCTATTAGATGGAGGATTGATAAAGACCTTTTCCCAATCTCTTGGTTGCCATTTTGACCTATTGACAGTTTCCTTTGCCTTACAGAAGCTTTGCAATTTTATGAGGTCCCATTTGTCAATTCTTGATCTTAAAGCATAAGCCATTGGTGTTCGGTTCAGGAACTTTTCCCCTGTACCTAGTTATTTGAGGGTCTTCCACACCTTCTCTTCTATTAGTTTCTGTTTATCTGGTTTTATGTGGAGGTCCTTTATCCACTTGGAGTTGAGCTTTGTTCAAGGAAATAAGTATGGATCAATTTGCATTCTTCTACATGCTGACCTCCAGTTGAAACAGCACCATTTATTGAAAATGCTGTCCTTTTTCCAGAGGATGGTTTTAGCTCCTTTGTCAAAGATCAAGTGATCATAAGTGTGCAGGTTCATTTATGGGTCTTCAATTCTATTCCATTGATCTTCCTGCCTGTCTCTGTACCAATACCATGCAGTTTTTATCACTATTGCTCTGTAGTACAGCTTGATGTCAGGGATAGTGATTCCCCAAAAAGTTCTTTTATTGTTGAGAATAGTTTTCGCTATCTTGGGGAAGGAAGGAAGGAAGGAGAAGGAAGGATGGAAGGAAGGAAGGAAGGAAGGAAGGAAGGAAGGAAGGAAGGAAGGAAGGAAGGAAGCAGGGAGGCCTGGTGTGGGGTGTTTGGGGACATTGTGTTGGGAGGATTAATGAGATGAGGAACTGTGAGAAAGCAGACTGGGAGGGGTAATGATTGGAATGTAAAAAAATAAAAGTAATATGAAAAAAACAGGAACACATATTAAAGGAAATGTATCTTAAGAGAATTGTGTTAACTAATATACATATATATTACATATATATATATATATAATATTAATGTTTAAAAAAGCAAAAAAAAAAAGTTAAGTAAATAAATAAACCCTTAGCTTCGTGTTTGACAGTAGTGAAAGTGAACTCCTGAGTTGTGTTTATAAGACTCAGTAACCTTATCACTAAAGGTAGAAACCTCTGTACTTACTTTTCATTGAAAAGTCCTATGTGCTAAATCCATCACCTTTGGGAGCAGACAGCACATTTCTCATTACTTAATTGCTGTCTCATAAGACCTACATACTTTGGGTGTACTCAGAGTGAAGTTGATGTTTGTAAAACACCATTTAAAGAAAAAACAAGTTTAGTTTTTGCTGTACTAATTGTTGACAATGAATTTTATTCTTATTTGTTTTACATTTAAAATAATTTCACTACACTTTCTTAGATGACTTTGGAGTACCTTTTAACTGGGTGTGCATGGAGGTTAGAAGACAAATTCTAGGAGTTAGTAACACTTACTTACTACATGTATCCAGGGAATTAACTCAGGTCATCATATTTAATGCCTAGGGCCTTGAGTTTTGAGCCATCTCACTGGCCATACATGCCCTGTAAAGACATTCATTTCATTATATAGAGATACAGGTGAAAAAGAAAAAAATCTATCTAATATTTGTATGTACCAAACTTAAAAAAATAATCTTTGGATTAATATGGACTATAATAGATATGATAACCATATGAATAATTGTGGTAAGTCAATTCCAATACAACTTTAATCTATTACTAAGACATAATGAACGGAGTGCTATATATAAAATGTTGAATATAAGACTTCTCATGTTTTATACACCCTATGTTAACACTTATCCCCATTATTGTAGGTTTGAAATCACATTAAATCTTTGAAAAGTGGTTGTATAGATATTGCATGCAATCTTGTGTCATCATGAGCAATTTCTGGTAACTTTCTAAGTATTTATTTCTCCTCTTCTTTAATCTTGCAGAGGATTTTAGTTTGGTTTGTAACACTTACATGACACATTCCAGTGGATCTCTTTCCCTATTCTGTTCCTCATGGGTGACCTCTATATGTACAGTGCCCATAAATTTATGTAGGGACACATATAAATGCAAAAATAAATAAATTAATATTATATAAGATTCAAATATTAAATAATCTACCATGCTAATCACTGGGAATGATACTGACTAGAATTCCCTCACATTTTAGCTTGAAAATCAAAACAGATTGTTTTTTTGAGAAAATGCCATTTGTCTTGAATTTATAATGTGTCAAAATTTTTTGTCAAGGCATAAGGTACTGCTTATAATGGACAATTCGTGCTTTCTTTACACTTGGTAGTAACCCATGAAACAAACTTGATGCAAGCTAACTCTCCTTTGACAAGGACAATTTTCCCTTTGAGCCCCCAGAAGGTAATTCTATGCCCCCATTCAGCTGGAAGCAGACAAACGAAGATTATTGTCCCAGTTCCTTATGTGGGGGTGGACAGTTCTGGTTATTTTATGAATACAGATACGTTGTCATTTTAAGGGATCTCCAAGCTGGGGAATATAGTAGTATAGTAGTAGATCTACCCAATCTAGGCAAGCAGCTTGTATTCATATTAATTAAGTCATGATTTCATTGCACAGGCTTATTCAGGTTGTAGATTTACTGTAACACGAACCAACCCTTCCTCCTAAGTTTGCTTATTGTTATTATATAATCACAGAAAAAGAGTAGCAAACTAGGACTAAATGAAACCTGAAACAAAACTATCTCCTCAAATCTCAAATGACAAATATAACCTCCAATAAATTAACACTGCAAGCCATGACGATATTGTGTAAAGAGGAAAACCTCTGAGCTTGCAAAGCCAGATATATTTGTAGTGATGAAGTGCTGAGATGATGAGTATTGACAAGGAGAGTCAGTGTTTTCTGATGTGAAATGGCTTTACAAAGGCTGCCCATTCTCAGGGAATCTGAAATAATGTTAAGTTTTTAAAGATTATTAAAGGAATATTTTTAATAATAAAAATTAAGCCCTATGAAGAACCTGGTGATGGGCATCTATAAACTGCTTCTAAAATTTCCTGATTATTTCATGCTCACTTTTCATCCCTTGTTCTGTATAGAGTTCTATGTTGAAACCACCATGTATCTAATGAATAGGTTCTGCTCATGTTTTCCACACATATGGTTAACTACAACTCTCTCTGGCTGTTTTTAAATTCATCTTAAAAAAATAAGATTGGGACCTCAAAGTGGGGTCTCACAGTGTAGTGTTGGAAGACCTCAAGTCACTATGTAGATCATGGTTATTTAAAGCTCAGAATCTTCCACTCTCTACCTACTGATTGCTGGGAATAAAGTCATATGCTAACAGTGCATATATTTCTTTGATTATTTTCTCTGGTGTTGTTAATATCTTTGGACTGACTAAAATTTTAAGGGCTATTTAATTTATTCTCCTTTCTGTTGAAGCAGCATTTTAATATGCAGCCCTGACTGATTTGGAATTACTCTCTAGGCCATAAATTGCCAGAAGTTAATATGATTTGCCTCACTCTACTCTCAGAATTTTGGATTAAATATGAGTACAACTAAACATAATTGATGCCATTTCTGATTTGAATGAAAATCAATTGAGTTTTTCTTGATATTATACAATGTTGTCAATAGGTTTACCATAAAAATGTATTATGTCAAGATACGTTTCTTATATTCTCTCAGTTCTTCACTTTTGTTTTTTGGGGTTTTTTTTTTTCTATTTTTTTTTTCTTTCAGAACAGACGCTGAATATTGTTCTTGGCACTTTTTGCATGTATTTAGAAAATCATGTAATTTTATCCTTGAGATCCTTCATGTGTTGTATTATACTGATCATTGTATGCTGAAACATCCTTCATGCTTGGAACAAAATCATCTTAGGAGCAGAGACAGACTTTTCTGTTGTATTGCTGAGTTATCTTAGTGCTTAATTGAGTTTATTTCTCATCAATGTCCATCAAAGTGATTGGTTTGTAATTTTCTTTCCTATGTTCCATATTGTTAAAATACATTTTTCCATATTTATAGTATGGCTTTCTTCCTATTTATAAATGAAGTTTCTACTATGGAGGCCAAGAAGTTCTGCTTTTTTTTTTTTTAATCAATCTTGTTCTTTGTGTATATTGATTAAAATGTTAAGATTAAAATTAAATTGTTATTGACAATTATTTGCTAAATAGTATCCATTTGTTTTTATTGAAATTTTTGACACTTTTCCAACACATGTTTTTCTGTCTGGTGTCCTAGTGCTGTCTTTGTATTCCTGGACCATGTGTGCTTTTGTATCCTTTCAGTGCTAAAGATTACTTCAACTGTCCTTCATACTGTTTACTGCTGTGTTTGTCTAAGTCAGGCTACTCTAGCATAGCAGAACTTACAAAATGAGTCACTCTCTTTCAATTTCTCTGTCTCTTCTACAAATACATATACACACATACACATATGCCATATGTATATACATATCAAGAATGTGTGTGTTTGTGTGTGTGTGTGTGTGTGTGTGTGTGTGTGTGTGTGTGTGTGTGTGTAGGTGTAGGTAGGTGTAGATGTATGTATCACCAAAAATGGCTGGCTATGATTGGAAATTTCAAGAAAGCAGAAATTGCTCAGTCAATGAGACTGGATTAATTATATGATCTTCAGTAAACAACAGATTACCAAAGAAGTAAGTTCCAATGCCAGTGAATGAATGGACTTGCTACAAGGGTGAGAAAAAGCAGACAATAGCAAAAACATCCTTCTTTCATTTCTTTATATAGGCATCCAAAAGAAAGGACAGCCCAGATCAGAGGTAGGTTTGTTCCTAAGAACAAATTATCTGGATTAATCCTTTGTCTTCCCAAATCCAGAGGTGATTAAAGATGTCTTTTCCCAGTTCAAATGGTCTAGCTAAATGGCTTGTCTTCCTACTTCAAGGATTTAGAAGTGATTTTTCATAGAAGTGAATTTTCCTCCTTCAATTTACAGCTTCAGAGCTGATATCACCATTACAGTATTTTGTAAATTCCAGATACAGTAAACTTAAAAACCAAAAATAGCCATCACAGTATTCTTCAATTATGACAACTTCTTGGGTATAGTAACTGGGATTAGCAGTTGTTGGGTTGTAGTGTGTGCATGGGTCCTGTGGGTTGAATTGTAGATTCCATGTCTGCCCCTCACAAGGGTCTAGGGCCACAGATCAGACAGGCAGAGGCTCAGGAATATGACTGTGTTCACTCCACGCCAGAAACGATGCTGTCTTTTCACAGTCCTACAAACAGTTATGTCTCAGACTGCTTGAATTTTATCATCATTATTTTTTAAGGGAGTTGGATCTGTTCTTATCCAGATTGGGTCTTTCTATGAAATCAGCTTCTCCTTGACAGCTTTCAATTTCTTCTCTTTTTCCTGTGTATTTCACATTTTAAACAAAATATTTCAGGGAGAGGTTTTTTTTGTTTTTGTTTTTTTTTTTAATTGCCTGTTTGGTAAGTCTTACAATACAGTCTTCAACTTGAAATGTGCTCTAGAATAGACTTTTCACTGGTATTTTATTTTATTACATAATTGGCTTTTTTAAATAATTTTGTACAATTGTGGAATTTGACTGTTATATTCTTACTTTGCTCTTTATCATATGCAACGTTTTGTGACCATACTGCGATATATGCCCTTTTTTAGTTTCTGGAAAATTTCTATTATTATTTGAATCCTTCATTTTATGCCATTCAACATATTCCATTTTAAGCCTAAGATTTTAACATTTGCAGTCATGTTGCTGTGATGTCTTCATGTTTATATTGTTTATTCATTGAAATTTGCTAATCTGGCAATAGAGAACTGGTTGCATTGTTTTTATCTTCTGTATCCTTCCAGTGGATATGGTTATAATGCTCAAGTAAGAACTGTTTAGAATAGACACAAGATTTCTTTTTTTGTTTTTACTTTTGTTTCCAGTTAATAAATTTACTTCACATCATGACCAGTTTTGTCCCATCATCTTCCTCCCCCAGTTGTTTTCCCCAACCTGCCTTCCCCCAACAGCTCTTCCCTTTCTCTTCACAATAAGTGAGGCCTTCCATAAGCATCTCCCACCCTAGAAGAGGGATAGAAGAGGCAGATCTACAGGTGGAAAGGGTCTCAAAGGCACACGACAGAGTCAGACACAGCCCCTGTTCCTCCTTCTAGGAGTCCCACATGAAGACCAATTTTCACAACTCTTACAAATATTCAATTCCATTCATGTTCCATGGTTAGTGGTTCATTCTCTGTGAGCCCCTCTTGGGTCAGGTTAGTTGATTTTGTAGTTTTTGTGGTGTCCTTGACACCTTTGGCTCTTACAATCTTTTTGCCCCTAATCCATGGGGCTCCTTAGCTCTCCCTATTTTTAGGATGTGGGTTTCTGCATATGTTTCCATTAATTCCTGAGTAAAGCCCTCTGATAATTATAATAGCAGGTTTCTGTCTTCAAGTAAATCAAAATATAATTAACAGTGTCTATAGTGGACTTCCGTTCATGGCATGGGTTTCAGACTGCACCAGACATTGGTTGGCCATTTCTTCAATTTATGTTCTGCACATACTTCTGCACATCTTAAAGGCAGGACAAATAGTAGGTCAAGGGTGTGGATGATAGACTGATATCCTAAATACTCCATTGGAAGTCTTGCCTGGTTACTGGATATGACTGATTCGGGTCCATATTACCCATTGCTTGGAGTCTTAGCTATGACCACCCTCACAGGTTCCTGGAAGTTTCCACTGCCCTAAGTTTCTAACTCAGTCAAGAAATCACCCCATCCCAGGATTCCAATGTAGACATAAGATTTCACTGCTGCTCTCAGAATGGATAGATAGATCCGTAGCTACAGTTTCAGCTCATGTGATCTTTTCCCTAAAAGTGAATCTCTTCATCAAACTGAGGAAGAATATTTACTGTTGATATTATATTATCTGAATAACCAAGCTTTATGTAAAGCTTGAAGACTTTCCTGAAGCTACCACCTCTGAATATCATGCTGCTCTATAATTTGACATTTTCAGTGGCTAACTTAAAATCATCTACATCAAAACTTACACTAATAATATACTTAGGACCGATAATGTAATATACCACTTTCGAATATACTAAAAGCAAAAAGTCTTGTTAGTGAACAGTTTCTTTTACAGGGTATAATTCAATACTGGAAAGATAGCTCAACTGTCTTAAAACAATTTCTGTTCATGAAGGAAATAAAAGTCTGATTTCCAGCACTCACTGAGTGGCAGTAAACTGTCTCCAGTTCCACACATGCAGGAGTAGCATAGACATACATACAGACAAAAGACATATTCCTACAAAAATAAAGATTAAAAAAGATAGAAAAAGCCAGGTTTAGACTTCAAATAATATGTACCTATTTCTTCAAGTAATAAATTTGATATTTATGGAGGGAGAGAGAGAAAAGGCTTGTCCTATTCTTGATTTTTGAGGAGTTGCCTTTGAGTTTCTATCTATTTGATTTGATATTGACTTTAGGACTATTGTATGTTGTCTATATTATATTGAGATATGTTCCCTTTAACGATATTCTCTCCAAAATTTTATCATGAAGTCATATTCAATTTTACCAAAGCTTTTTTTGGAATCTAATGAGATTTTTTTTATTCATTCTTTCATTTTGTTTATGTGATGGATTATATTGACAGATTTTCTTATGATTAACAACCACCAAATCTCTGGGATAAATGTTATTTGTTCATGGTGGATATTTTTGATGTCTTCTTGAATTTGAGTTGAAAGAATTTGATTATGTTTGCATCAATGTATAAAAGGGAAATTGTTCTGTAATTCTTTTTTTTGTCGGACCTTTCTCTATTTGTGTATCAGGATGTGTGTCAACTTATACCTTCTTTTTCTATTTTGCGGGATTATATGAAGAGTACCTTATGCTTGTCCTGTTGTTTTTCATTTTGGTTTGCTTTTTTCTTTGTTTTGTTTTTTTTTATAATATCATAACGATTGCTTCTATTTCATTAGGGATAATAGACTTATTTAAATCTAATTTTTTTTAACTTTAGTAGCTGATATCTTTTGAGAAAATTGTCCTTTCCAGATAAATGTTTGTTTCTTGTGTTGATTTTAAAGAACCTACTTTTTTATTGATCATTTGTCCTGTTTTATTTCTTTCTATTTTTATTTTGTTTCTATTACTACCAATACCTCACCATGAGAGAAGAATCATAAACATACCTTAGTTTGAATGAACTATGACATAATTAAGGAAACAAAGCAAAGTCTTATTTATTTTCTCCCTTCAAATTAATTTTCTCCCACCATTTACTTCTCTTGTGTTTGCTCACTTCTTTTTCTCTGGAACATTTAGGTATACTGTTAAGTTGCTAGTATGACATATATTCATTTATTTATGTAGTGGAACTTAGTGCTTATATAACTTTCATCTTTCCACAGCTATTATTTTATCCCATTTGTTTAAGTATGCTGTTCATCATTTTCAATGAATTATAGAAAGTTGTTCACTCTTTGTTTCTTCTTGTCTTATACCAATAGTCATTCATTAGAAAATTGTTCATTTTCCATGAGTTTGAAAGCTTCTGTATTTTGTGTTGTTGATACTCAATGGTTATACATTGTGATCTGATAGGACAAATAGTTTTTCCAAATTCCTATATGTGTTGAGTCTTGTTTCATAAGGGAGTATCAACTCAATAGGGGAGAAAGTTCCATGAGGTGACAAGAAGAATGTATTTTTGTGTGTGTTTGTGTACAATGTTCTGTAGATACATTAGGGTCATTTGACTGGAAATGTCTGGTGCCTGAAGTATTATATTGTTTGCCTTTTTCTGGACAATCTGGCCATTGGTAAGAATGGGATATTAAAGTCTCTCACTATCTAGATGTGAGGTAGTCAAAGTGTGATTTAAGCATAAGATACATTTCTTTTACAAAAGTGGGACAAATGTGTTAGGAATTGAAACAATTTGATGAATATGTAGTGTCCTTCCCCACCTCATTCTATGAGTTTTGATTTGAAGTCTACTTTGTTAGCTACTATTAGAATGGCTACACCAGTTTGTTCCTCAGGTTCATTTTTGACAAGGGTTTTTTCCAACCTTTTATCCTGAGGTTGTGTCTATCTCTGACGTTGAGATGTATTTCTTATATACAGCAGAAGGATAGATTTGATGAAGAAAAGCCTTTGACACTATTCAAGACCACTTCATAATATAAGCCTCATAAGAGATATGAGGTTTTACTTCAACATGGTGAATGTAGTTTACAGCAAGTACATAGCCAGCATTAATACATTAGTGACCCTGACTCCCTAATAATCAGTATTGAATTTTTATTTCATTTTTTGAAATTATAAAAGACTACAAGATTATAAACATTGCTTTAGGTATCAAAATAGAAATCATAGTTGAGACGGGATGTGATTCCAGCCATACAGACAGAAAGGGTAAGTAAAGTATGATTAAATAAGGTATTCAGCATGTACACATTTTGAGAACTCCCATGAATGTTTCTACTGTGCATAGAAGGTAAGGACCCTTTGTGGTAAGACTACACAACTATTTCAGTCAGTAAATATACGAGTGTGTTATGTTTTATCTCATGAAATTTTCTGAAAGTAAATATAAGTCAACATAACAAATAGACAATTTCCTGCCAATGTTCATTTTAGCATTATTTAGAATAAATAAACAAAATATGGCATGGCATCAATCTTCATGTCTCTTAAGAGATCAATAAATAATGAAAGCATGTCCCATAAAATTAATGATTTTACTTTCATATATACAAAAGTGTATTATGGCTACTTATAATACATTCTTAGGATTTATTTATTTATTTATTTATTTATTTATTTATTTATTCACCACTCATTGCAATATCAGCATTATTCCTCCAAGTATCCCCTCAAACAGATCCTAACTCCATAACTCCCTCTACTTCTCCTCTGAGAAGAATGTGCCCCTACTGGGCATCACCTCTACAATAGCAAATCAAGTCTCTGCAGGGCTAGGTTCATCACCTCCTACTGAGGTAAGACAAGAGAAACAGTATTAATAGGCAGGTAACAGCTTCAGGGACAACCCCAATTCCAATTTTTCGGTTATACACATGAAGACTAAGCTGCAAACCTGCTACATATGTGGGAGGGGCCTAGGTCCAGCCCGTGTTTGCTCTTTGGTAAGTGGTTCAGTCTCTGGGATCCCTCAAGGATTCATGTTAGTTGACTCTGTTGGTCCTTTTTTAGAGCCACAGTCTCTTTGGGTCCCTCAGTCCTTCCATCAACTCTCCTATAACTCTGAGCTCTACTTAAATGTTTGGCTGTGCGTTTCTGGTTCTGTTTCCATTGTCTGCTGGTTGGATCATCTCAGAAGACAGTTATACTTGACTCGTGTCTGCAAGAATAATAGAGTATCATTAATAATATCAGGGATTGGTGCTTGTCTGTGGCATGGGTCTCAATTTGGACCAGTCATTGATCAGGCATTCCCTTAGACTCCTCAGTCTCTGCTTTGTTTTGTCTCTGCAAATTTTGTACATAGGACACATTCTGTGTTGACAGTTTTGTGGGTATATTGTTGTCCTTTTCCCCCTGTTGGGAGTCCTGCCTTGCTACAGGAAGTGGCCACTTCAAGGTCCATATTTCCCACTGTTAGGAGTCATAGCTAGAGTTGCCCCTATAAAGCCCTGGCAACTCCCCCTGTATCAGGTCTATGGCACATCCCAGAGATGCCCAGCCAATATCTGTTCTCTCTCCCATGCTATCCATATACATGATCCCCCACTCCCCTCATTATCTCCCATCTCACTCACTTCCCTCCCTTTATGAACCTCCCAAATACATTTTATTTCCTTTTCTGTGGAGGATTCAGTCATCTTCCCTTGGGTCCTTCTTGCTATGTGGATTATTTGAGTTGTAATGCAGTTATCCTGCACTTTAAAGCTAATATCCATTTATAAATGAGTACATTTCATGAATGTTCTTTTAGGTCTTGGCCATTTCCATAGACACTTAAACATTTTAAGTAAAACATGTAAATCGATTTTATAGAATTTTATGTTAATAGGCTATGTAATTTGTACATGATTGGAAAAAAAGATAAAAATAAACCAAGAAAATTACTGGGTCCACACTTCTCTTTATTATATTAGGATTTAGATGAAAGACATTTGGGACGTATATCCATATATGGAGTTTTCTTTGGCCTGGAAAAATTAGATGATTGATGTCATTAATAGGAATTGAGGCTAGACTGGATGTTATCATTTTAATCTAAAGAGACTGACTCAGGACATTCAGATTTTCACAATCTAGATGTAACAATGTGTGTCAGTGTGAGTATGTGCTTGTGTTTGTGTATGTGTGTGTGTGTGTTGATAGATATGTGTGTTGATAGGTATGTGTGTGTGCACATCTTTGTACAAAAAGGCAGTTTTATTATTTCAGAAATTAAAAGGCCTGAAGTAATTGCTCATGAGTGTACTACATGAAGTGAGTAGTAAGAAAAATATAGAAGAAAATATCATGCTGTTTTGGAAATTGAATAAGCTCAGGCAATATCAAGAAGTGAGAAGGTGGGTGATTGAACTGAGGAATGAAATCAGTAGGAAGACAAGAAACAGGGTGATGGAGGGGCAAATAGTAGCAAAGTATATGCTACCCATGTGTGAATGTTCCATAATGAAACACAATATTTTCATATTAATTTAAAAAGAAATAATAATATTAGCCACCATGAACTAGATACCATAACTTTGACCTCTGGAAATTTGGTTTCTACTCTGAAAAGATGATGTTCTTCTGTCTTCTTATGAAAGACTTCTCCAATAGCATTCTTCTATATACATTTCTCAGCCCTCCAGAACAGCTTATCACAGAACCAGAGGTCATGCATATATTCAGTGTTGAGTTTTAAATGTACAGCAATATCTGAGAACAACACTAGACTTGTCTGCCTCATTTCAAATGATAAATAGGACAAATCACCGCCCACATCTAAGAATTACCTAAATAGATAGATCGATAGATCAATAGATCAATAGATAGATGGATAGATAGATAGATAGATAGATAGATAGATAGATAGATAGATAAAATATATATATGATATGATATATGTATATGTATATGTTATGTATATATAAGTATATAGATATATAGGTATTAGATTATGTAGATTAAATTAATATAAATATATAGATGTATAAATATGACATAACATATGCATATGTGCTGTCCACTAGGATAGGCTAAGTGCACACCTATCAGTAAACTAGGCAGTGCTAGTTCTAGAATGCAACCAAGAATAGATAACTAGGGAAACTGTATAAGACGTTTCCATATTACACACAGTGTTGGTTCAAAGTTACTGCTTGCTTCTAAGACATTAAGAAGATACTTCAAAGACAAGACTTCACAGCCACTACTGGGATGTGAAATGAGCAAAAGCAATGTAGGAAAACAGAATTAACTTAGAAGAGATGGACTAGCACAAGACATTGAACTGTGAAAACTGAGGTTCTTGGAGGTAGATTATAATTTATAACTCAAATATTCAGCTTATTTTCTCACTAATAATAATTAATTGAGAGGAGGAATAATCTATTTTATAGAATTTGAAATGAGACACACAGGCCTAACATACTCTCTGGATCTTGTTGAACCATTAAAACTCAATCTTTAACCTATAAATTAACTTTGGATCTCTGATGAGCTGGATAATTTTGGATACAGCTGGATTAAGCATATTTCTGAATTGATTGTATTTATTGGTTCTCAAGACAATAGAAGCAAAGGTCTTGTTTAGATATTCTGTATCTGTTACGGGTGTGGCATAATTCCCACTGTACATGGTCTGTGAATCAGAACTGCCATAAACATGAGACTGCCTCTCTTTATTTGGACTTATATGTCCCCAGTAGCTCTAACTGAAACATTACTGCATGTCTTACTGTGTATTGTCTGACAAAAGTCAGTGGCATAATTTCTAATTCTGTTCACATAATCACCTTGTTGAAACATTCCAGAGACCATTTAACATAATTGATTCCATTTTAAGAATTAAGAATCCATTTTAACATAATGGATTCCTCTAAGGTGTTTATAAACATGAATGATGTCATGGACACTGAGACTGAACTGTCTACCTTTGTATTTATCTAACTATGTTTATTACATGCTTTGGAAATAAGTTGCAGTGCCCTAGGGAAGAGAGTATTCAACATTCATCTAGGGGTCAAGAGAAATCTGAAAAAATAATCATGAATATACAACTATCCTCTCCTTTGCCCTGAGAAATAAAAGCAGGTAGAATCACCTATGTTTCCATTTGATTGGATGATATTTGTGGCACTTCACAATCCATGCTGCACAGTTTTAAGGCAGGACAAAAATGTTCACTTTGATGTTACTCTTCTTTCTCCTGGACATTCCACTTCTCATGTCCAGTTTCATTCATCCCAAATGCTTTTGGAAAATAAAGTTTGGTGAAGACAAAGATGGAGACTTGGAGACAAATTGTGTTTTCTCCCTTGGAGCAGTGAGGTTGCCTATGGAGAAAGAGATCCTGAATGTCCTGTAAGTGCTTTTATATTTTCCATGTAAATGTCATCATGAATATATCATGAGGAATGTAAGGATGTGGATTACGCAAAGCTCTGAGCCTTCTGTCATATTGCCAATTTTGAACTTCAAAAAACTGCATTTCTTTTCCTATTTTCCCTGTTTAATTCATCCAGTGAGTCTTTTGTTTGTCTTCCAATTGGCCTCCCATTTATAGACTGGAAGCTGATTGATAAAAGGATAGTCTGTGTTGATCTACCACATATAGCCCTCCGTTAAGTTTTTACAGCAGTGTATTCAGTGATACCTTACTTTAAAAAATCCATACTGTTTTAATGAGTTTTATCATAAGTAGATGCAATTAAATTGTCAAAGTCCATTAATGATCCTTCCATCACTCTTTTGCTCCTAGTGCTCTAGGTAGATACTGTAATGTTCCTGACACACAGCACTGTGAAGAACTTTCACATAGATACAAAGTTATTCTCTTAAATTCATTACATCTGGTCACTATATGCCTTTTAAAGCTTCATCAAGTTTAGAAGTAGTTCTTTCTAATGTGAACTTCATGTATGTTCCTGCTGCTCCATGCTTCACATGGGTTCATGGACAACCACTGGATTTAATATCATTAAGTCCAGTATTTTGCTCTCTCTTTAGGTTAAAGTAGAAATATATGGAGCATAAATTATATGTTTGTATTCTTTGAAAAGTGAGCCTATCAATAATAGTGGTAACTGCTTACTTCCCTTATCACATGCCTGGGTGACAGTTGTGGCATTAGCTGGTTGGCAACACTTGAAACCATGGAAAGAGGAGTTACCTACCAGCTCACTTTTGTCATTATTTAAAAAACATGAATTTTCTTGTCTTCTCTCTTCATTTATAAGTTGTTTATTCTCTAATGCTTACATGATATTTACTGCTTGTTTCTTTTCCATAAATCATATTAAGTATAGCTTCATATTTTAACAATGTGGGGACCATACATATTATGTAGATTGATAGTTGTTTTCAAACATAGAATTTTAAACAGTTAGGCTACTCTGACAGCCAATAAATAGTTATCTCTTAAATTTAGTCAAAAAGAATATTCTGAAATGCCCCATTTTATGAAATATAATATGAAATCTCTACAGAGGTACAATTTTTAAGTGAAAAGGAGATTGTATTTAACTATAGATGGGTATGTTTAATGTCTATTGATCAGATGACATGAAATATCAAGGAAGAGACATGAATTTTTATTCTTTTCATACATACTTACAAACTATGATAGTACTTCATTCCCACTGCCTTATTGTCAACTTTTATTACCACAAACACAGATTACATTGAACATTTTACAGCACATATTCTTCTATTTTAAAAGCATGTAATACTGTTACATGCAGATGCTACTGAAATTTCCTGACATTCCTAGCTCTCAGTAGATTGCTAGTATTGTGTTATTGTAACTGGAAAGATAATCAAAGATGTTTTCTAGAAGAAAATCAAAGCTACCAAGATGTGCCTAGTGTTAATAGATCACATTCCTGTGTAAACTGAAAATGATTGATATAACTATTGAGTTACTTTCAGTAACTCAAAATTATTTTCAATAATTTCAAAATAAAGACATGAACAGAATTACTGTTTGGTCAATGTCTGTGGCATTGACTTTACCTTCTGATCAAGGACTCAAAAAAAAGAGAGGGAAATATTTTCAGAGGGTTAGGTCAATGTCATGTCTTATTTATTTGATATACACTCTCATGAGCATTTAAAGTATTTTCAAGTTTCCAGTTTCTTAGGTCATCCCAATCTCACAACAATAACTAGCCTTTGTTTCAGACTTTGGGATTAAAGAGCAATACTATTCAGCATAGGATAGTAATTACATTGACTTCAAATTATCATGTATAGATCTCTGTCCATAATAATCACTGGATACTTTTGCAGAAAAACAAGGTAAAACCACCAGTTTGCTTTGGCATTGGCTGATCTTTTACCAAATATGTCTCTGATATTAAAATATCTAATGGGAGGTTGTAAGAGTATATCACAATTATATCATATCT
>JAJTUV010003397.1:0-20000 GCA_021653895.1 Mastomys natalensis | reverse complement strand
TTGTTGCTTAGTAAAATAAAATAGATTATCACATGAGGAAACAACTACTAGCATCCTATATTATGCTTCTTCTTCTCAATTTTTGATTTGACATTTTTGTTAATTCTTTGATGATACAGGCATGTATACAGCATATTATTATCATATCAGAACCTGTTTTCATTTTAAAAATGATGTAAAGCAGTTTTTTACCACTGAAGTGAGCACTATTTTTTCAGTCCCATTCTATTACTACACAGTGGATTCATTTCTTAGGTTGAAATTTTGGCACAGATGTTGAAAAGTCTAAGGCTAATTGTAAGGATAGAGTTAAGTAACATACTGTGATGGTTTGTATATGGCTGACCCAGGGAGTGGCACTATTTGGAGGTGTGGCCTAGTTGGAGTAGGTATGACCTGGTTGGAGAAAGTATGTCACTGTGAACCTGGGTTTAAGACCCTCACCTTAGCTGCCTGGAAGTCAATATTGTACCAATAGCCTTCAAATGAAGATGTTTAACTCTCAGCTCTGCTTGCACCATGCCTGCCTGGATGCTGCCATGTTCTTGCCTTGATGATAATGGACTGAACCTCTGAACCTATAAACCAGCCCCAATTAAATGTTGTCTTTTTTTGTTTTGTTTTTTATTTGTTTGTTTTTGTTTTTTGTTTGTTTGTTTGTTTCATTTTTATTCCTTTTTTATTGGAAATTTTATTTACATTTCAGATGTTCTCTCCTTACCCCGTTTCCCCCCCTCCCTCCCAGGAACTCACTATCCCTTCCCCACTCCTCCTGCCTCCACGTTGGTGTACCCCTAACCACCCTCCCCCGTACCTCACCTCCCCACCCTCGAGTACCCCCCCCACGACATCCAGCCTTCATAGGACCAAGGATCTCTTCCCCCACTTATATATAGCTCCCTTGCATATATAGCTGGAGCCATGGGTCCCTCCCTAAGCGTTCCCAGGCTGGTGGTTTAGACCCTGGGGGCTCTGGTTGGTCGGTATTGTTGCTTTCCTCATGGTGTCACTAATCCTTTCAACTCCTTCAGCCTTCACTCTATCTTCTCCATTGGGAACCCCATGATCAGTTTGATGGTTAGCTGTGAGCATCTGCCTCTGAGTATGTCAGACTCTTGCAGACTTCTAAGGAGACAACTGATGCCTGTTCATGACAGTAAAACCCTAACTAAGACATACACTTTACATGATTATTTTATAATTTTTTATGCCTTTTTATAAAGAGTCCTTAACATTTCTAATCATAAATTAAGTTTCATGATCTTATTAAATATTCTATAATAATAATAACCTTGTTTGTTTCTTTCTTTTTGGTTTTAAGTTAGGTGTGTGTTTTCTGTTTATTTATGTTTGTACAACAATAACATGTGTAGTGTATATGATTTCCCAAAGTAGTAATTTCATCCCTGGGAACTTTTAAAGGCTTAAAATCAAACAGTATGTGCTGTAAATCAAATGTGGATCTGCTTCTTGAACAGCAATTGTTATTGATAGCTCAACCATCTCTCCAACACTTAAGCAATGCCCTGTAAAAAAATTATTCACTAGAGGAATTATGCTTGGTGTCCTTACTTCCTGTATAGTTTATTCAAACAAAGGTGTAATTACTTTCCTTCCATGTCTGGAAGGTATTGGTAGTAATAAAAAGTAATAAAAAGTAAAGGGGGAGGTTAACAATGTTTTCTATTTTAAACATATAGAAATATAACTGCCAATCCCAGTGACTCTACCCAGGAAAGTTATCCCTCATAATGGAAGGAGACAGAGTAAAGATCAATAATGAACACATTATAAAAATTCATAACCACTGACACAGCACGATGAAAGTTATTTGAAGAACTCCTTCACATTGAAATTCAAGATTAACATAAGAGGTAAAGGACCATATGCAAAACACTAGAAAGAAACAAATACTGAAATAATGACAAATACAAAATAATTAACAAGTAAGTTTTAATAATAACTTAACATTAATGGTCATATTATCTAATCAAAATACACAGACAAGTTTTGTTTTTAAAAATCAGTCATTTATTACCCTTGTGGAAGGTAGGGAACCTAATTTATAAACCAAACAGATGTGTTCCATAAAAATACAGACAAATTATTATAAAGAAGTTGAATCCAAAAAAAGAAAGAAAGAAAACGAGAGAACACTCTCTCAATGGTGGTGTGTGAGATAATTCTGTGTTTTTTTTTTTTTTTAAACAGGGCAGTGTTTTATTTTCATTTACACCTTAATAAATACTTCCTGATGGCTGCACATGGGGTAAGGCTGCATGGTAGTTCAGAAACGTCACAGCGACGGTGTTTTCCTGACAGCATGTAGTCTTCCTTAATGAGTGGAAAGACTTGTATGATGTCACTGTCAAACCAGCAAGACTGCATTGATGCACCCATCGTTTTCAGGATTGTTGGTAACATGGGCATACTTTCCTCAAATAACCTTGCCTCCTTGTGTCACAAGGCCCAACTCGCTCACATTCACTTCAATAACTGTACCTTTGGTGATCACACCCAGGGTTGTATAGAATGGCGATGATGGATTCTTTTTCACACTGAGTATAGGCAGGCAAAAAGTAGCCTTCAGCTCAGGGTGTGTGACATGGACTTTTTTGAAACATGGACCCATTTGGCCTAATGAACCTTTCATATTTAGGTGGTTTTCTTGTAAAATCATCACCAACAAAGCAGACTTTAGTAACCATTCTCTTCGATGCCTTCTTTTTTATTTTTCCTGTTCGAATAACTTTCAATACTTCTGTTTCTCCTTGGGTACGAACTTTGGGTAGAAGGACCTCCCATTTTCCTGCCTTTTCTTCTCATTTCTGCTTAATCATGTTGGAAAGTACTTTTGCTCTCGACTTCCCCTCTCTGCCCAGCAGATAGGCAGTCACTGCTCCTTGTGGAGTCTTCTCATCATCCTTCAGCTTGGTGTTTCTCTTTTCATGCATATTAATAGTCTTTTTCATTTGTATTTTCTCCTCATGGCACTGTTTATGATAGAGCTTAGCCTTCAGGCCAATCTTTTTTTGCCTTTCTTGAATGTTGATGGGCCTCCAGACCTTCTTTCTTTCTATTTTTCTCATGGTAGTCTAAACGATATCCATATCATTTGCAGTACAATTCAATATATTCATTTTGTGGCATAATGACAGCCGCGGAGCAGCTGTCAGAGACACCTTGGATACCAAAAACCCCTTAATTTCTGATTGTCACTGGCCCATGCACCTAGTTCACTCAAGCTGGAACGGGAAAGGTGACTAAACCCCTATTTAATGATCTTAACAACTCAAGAGGATATTTAGTCTCTGCACCCAAGATGACTTCAGGTTCAACACATGTAGATCAATTAAATGTGACACATCATGTGAATACAGACAAGGATAGAATTACATTATTATCCAAACACATGCAGAAAGATTGCATACTACAGTCCTACATCTATTCAAAGTTAAAAAAACAAAAGAAACAAAAACTTGACAAAACCAAAAATATGTGTCTTGACATAATAATGTATTCCACTGTACAACATGGATAAAACTCAAAGAATTTCCGTTAAAATAAGAAATGAAGCTATATGTCCTTGGTGGTGCATGTCCTTAATCAAACTCTTGGGAGTCAGAGGTAGGCCAGTAGCCCCCCCCCTTTTGTGACTAGACTACCCTACATAGTGAGTCTAAGCCAGGAAGAGTTGCATATGGACACCCTAACTCAAAAGCAATTAGCAAAACCTAGACATGAATATAGATCTTCTCCCTCTGTTTTAAAATAGTCCTTAAAAATTTTAGCAATTCCAAATTAATTATATATTAAATTAATTATAATAATATTAATATTCCAAATTAATTATAATTATGAAATTATAAATAAGAATATGGGGTAGAGGATGAAATGTGACCACTGGTATTATACACCTGTAATCTCAGGATTCAGCTGAAAGAGAGAGGCAGGTCTCTGTGAACTTTAAGGTAGCCTGGTAAACACAGAGAGTTCATGTCTTCCCACACTGTACTAGGAGACCCTGATTTCAAAACAAAAAAAAAGCTCTGGCCTGCGGCGGGCGCGTGGCTGGTCTGCGCCTGTGGACACACAGGATCCGGAGGCATCCTAGGGGGACCCACTGCACACAGACCAGAGGGTAAGTCACCTTGCCCACTGGCCCAAAACCCAGAGTTACAACCGGGAGCCAGGTGGGGTTCAAGGAACTAGCAGGCACCCAAAGCCCGCCCCTCCGGACTATAACTTCCCGTGCGCCCGGACCCTGGTCCTCTGGCCTGCGGGGCGGGCGCGCGGCTGGTCTGCTCCTGTGGACACACAGGATCCGGAGGCATCCTAGGGGGACCCACTGCACACAGACCAGAGGGTAAGTCACCTTGCCCACTGGCCCAAAATCCAGAGTTACAACCGGGAGCCAGGGGGGGTTTAAGGAACTAGCAGGCACCCAAAGCCCGCCCCTCCGGACTATAACTTCCCGTGCGCCCGGACCCTGGTCCTCTGGCCTGCGGGGCGGCGCGTGGCTGGTCTGCTCCTGTGGACACACAGGATCCGGAGGCATCCTAGGGGGACCCACTGCACACAGACCAGAGGGTAAGTCACCTTGCCCACTGGCCCAAAACCAGAGTTACAACCGGGAGCCAGGTGGGGTTTAAGGAACTAGCAGGCACCCAAAGCCCGCCCTCCGGACTATAACTTCCCGTGCGCCCGGACCCTGGTCCTCTGGCCTGCGGCGGGCGCGTGGCTGGTCTGCTCCTGTGGACACACAGGATCCGGAGGCATCCTAGGGGGACCCACTGCACACAGAGCACAGGTTCCTCAGCTGGTCTGCTCTGGTGGAAACACCTGATTCTGAGACAACCTAGAGGACATACTGCATCCAGTGCAGAGGACACCTAGCTGGTCTGCGCCTGTGGAAACATCGAATCCTGAGACATCCTAGAAGACCTATTGCATCCAGAGCGGAAGGAGCTTAGGATCACAGGAACACAGAGACATCTGGAATCCGAGGAGATCTGACACAAGCAAGATAACTGGAAAGACAGACTACAGTCAGACACAGTGAGCACAGATAACACTAGAGTCAACCAGATGGCGAAAGGCAAGCGAAAGAACACAAGCAACAGAAACCAAAGTTACCTGACATCATCAGAACCCAGTTCTCCCACCATAGCAAGCCCTGGATACTCCATCACACAGGAAAAACAGGACCCAGAATTAAAATCACTTCTCATGATGATGATGGAGGATTTTAAGAAGGACATAAGTAACTCCCTTAAAGTAATACAGGAGAACACAGGTAAACAGGTAGAAGCCCTCAAAGAGGAAACACAAAAATCCTTTAAAGAATTGAAAGAGAACACGGGTAAACAGGTAGAAGCCCTTAAAGAGGAAACACAAAAATCCATTAAAGAATTTCAAGAAAACACAACAAAACAGGTGAAGGAATTGAACAAAACCATCCAGGATCTAAAACTGGAAATAGAAACAATAAAGAAATCTCAAAGGGAGACTACTGTGGAGATAGAAAACATAGGAAAGAGTTCAGGAGTCATAGATGCAAGCATCACCAACAGAATACAAGAGATAGAAGAGAATTTCATGCACGGAAAATACCATGGAAAACCTCGACACAACAGTCAAAGAAAATGCAAAATGCAAAAAGCTCCTAACACAGAACATTCAGGAAATCCAAGATGCAATGAGAAGACCAAACCTAAGGATAATAGGTATAGATGAGAGTGAAGATTCCCAATTTAAAGGGCCAGTAAATATCTTCAACAAAATTATAGAAGAAAATTTCCCCAATCTAAAGTACAAGACACCCATAAACATACAAGAAGCCTACAGAACACCAAACAGACTAGACCAGAAAAGAATACCTCCCGTCACATAATAATCAAAACACCAAATGCACAAAACAAAGAAAAAATACTAAAAGCAGTAAGGGAAAAAGGTCAAGTAACATATAAAGGCAGACCTATAAGAATTACAGCAGACTTTTCACCAGAGACTATAAAAGCCAGAAGATCCTGGTCTGATATCATACAGACCCTAAGGGAACACAACTGCCAGCCCAGACTGCTATACCCAGCAAAACTCTCAATCACTATAGATGGAGAAACCAAGATATTCCATGACAAAACCAAATTTGCACAATATCTTCCCACAAACCCAGCACTTCAAAGGATAATTGATGGAAAACGCCAACACAAGGAAGGAAACTACAACCTAGAAGAAACATGGAAGTAATCGTCCAACAACCTCCCAAAAAAAAAAAAAAAAGGTAGCTACACAAACATAATTCCACCTCTAATAACAAAAATAACAGGAAGCAACAATCATTTTTCCTTAATATCCCTTAACATCAATGGACTCAATTCTCCAATAAAAAGACGTAGACTATCAGACGGATCATAAACAGGACCCAGAATTTTGTTGCATACAAGAAACGCACCTCAGTGACAAATGCAAAGGGGCCCCCCAAAAAAAAAGTTTTTCGTCCCAATTCAAATAAACAAAATAGGGGGAAACACCCCGTTTCCAATTTGGGCAATGTAAACAAAAATAAAAAAAACCCCAAATAAAGAATAACCTTTCAGCACTATGAAAATTTTTCCAAATTAAGATAATTTTTCCCACCTCAAAATACCCTTTTTAAAAAACCCCCTTAAAAAGGGCACAAAAAGCAAAGTTTAAAAAAGAAAAAAAACCCCATCCATAAACCCGGACAAGGCTTCTTTAATTTAAGAAGAAAGGGGAAAAAAAACCTTGGGAAATAAAAAAAGACCATAGATTTTTGGAAAAATAAAGAAAGAAAAAAACTTTTTAAATTTTAAAAAAAGGGCACAAAGAATTTGGGAAAACCCTTAAACTGCAGAAAAACTAAGCCTAAAACCCCCAAAAAAAGGGAAAATTAAGAGGGGGCGAAATTTTTCAAATTGCGAATAAAGTAGAAAAAAAAAAACAAAAAATTTCCCCAAAAGGGGGTTTTTTAAAAAAAAGGGCGAAAAAACCTTAAACAGAAAAAAAACAAATATAACAAAAAAATGGGTTTTTTAAAAAAAAGACATAAAACCCACCAAAAACCAACACAAAACTACCCCAAAATTTTAAAAAAAACTGAAAAGGGAAAATCCAAAATGAGAAAATCCAAAAAATCAATACCACTAAAAACCCATACCCCAAAAAATAAAACGGGATAAAGGCTTTCAACAAAAACCAGGACCCAAATTAAAAAGGGAGAAAAACCCCTCTAAAAGCCCATAACCCCCCAAAAAAAAAATTTAAAATTCCCCACAAAAAAACCCCGGGAAAAGTTTTTAAAAAACATCAGACCCCAAAAACCTAAAAACCAACCCTTTCAAAAATTACAAAAAAAGGAAAAGGAAATACCAATTCCTTTTTGAATATTCAACCTACCAAAATCAAAAAACCAACAAAAAAAAATTTAAAATCTTTTATAATATTATGAAAAAAAACCCAAAAAAATTTCAAACGAATCCAAAAACACATCAAAAAAAACAAACACATGATCAATGGGTTTATCCCAGGAAGCAATGGGAAAAAACAAATCCTCAAAGGAAACTTTAAAAAAAAATCAAAAAAAAAAACCCCAAAAATATTAAAAGATTAAAACATTTGAAAAAACCAAACCCCCATGGGAAAATCTTTAAAGAAAGGGAACAAGGCCCCCTCCCCAAAAATATAAAAAATTTTCGAAAACCTAGCCCAAAATAAACAAAAAGAATAAGATTACAATTTTGGAAAGAAAAGGGATCCCCCACTTTCAAATAGATGGAATCCTAGCCCAAAGCCCCAAAAAAATAAAGAATACAAATAGGAAGGGAAATAAAAATCACTAAACGTAATTTAAATTTTCTTAAGGGACCCCAAAAATAAAAACCCCTAAAACCAAAAAATTAAATTGGGGTTTTAAACAACCAACAAATATAGTTTTTACGAAAATTAAAAGGGCCCCGAAAAAAAAATTAGGGGAAAGGGAAAAATTCCATAGTTCCCAAAAAATTAAAAATTTGGGGGAAACAACCAACAATAAGATTTATGCAAAACTTAAATCCCGAAAAAAAATTAAAAACTGGAAAGGAAAATCTATTTGGACAAAAAAAGTAAAAACCATCCCAAAAAAATTAAAGAAATTTTGAATCCCAAAAATCATCAACTTTACAAAAGAAAGAAAACGTTTATTTTGGAAAAAAAAAACCCCCGGATAGGAAAAACCCAAAATAAAAGAACCGGGGAAAAAAATCCTGACAAAGGACTAAAACAAAGGAAAAAAACAGCCTTATTTGGGGGCAGGGGAAACATGGAAAAAGGGGGCCCAAAATGAACCCCAAATCGGGCATTTTAAACTTTTAAAAGGGGCTAAAAAATCCCGGGGAAAAAGGAAGATTT
Organism: Mastomys natalensis; assembly: GCA_021653895.1. Taxonomy (NCBI): domain Eukaryota; kingdom Metazoa; phylum Chordata; class Mammalia; order Rodentia; family Muridae; genus Mastomys; species Mastomys natalensis. The sequence continues at coordinate 11,588 of JAJTUV010003397.1, read as the reverse complement.
TAAAAATTCGGGTAAAATGGAGGGGGAAAATTCGAAAAACAAATTTTCCTTTTCCATCATGACAAAGGGTTTATAAAAAGGAAAAGGCCCCTTTTAAACCGACACCTGAAAAACAAAAAAAAAGTGGGAAACCCCAAACCCCCACGGGGAAAATTCCAATAAAACCCAAGCCCCGTTAAATCAGAAACAAATACCCCCAAAAAATTTAAAAAGGGCCTTTAAAACAAAAACCCTCAAAAGGAAAAACGGAACCAAAGATTAAAAAATTTTCCACCCCCCTGATAGGGGAAAAACCAATTAAACAAAACCGAAATAAAATTTTAGCATCCAAAAAACCCCAAAAAAAATGGGTAGGAGCTCAAAAAAATTTAAGAGGAAATCCAATGGGGGAAGCATTAAAAAAATTTGACCTCCTTGGTCTCAGGGGAAAAATGCAAATCAAAACAACCCGGAAACCACTTCAAATTCCCGATGGCTAAAACAAAAAAAATCATAAGAAATTGGGGAGGGTTTTTAAAAAGGCCCCCCTTTGGGTTTTTTTCAAATGGTCAAAAAATGGGAAAACATTTGGGGTTCCTCAGAAAAAAGGGGGTATATCCTAAGATAAACCCCGGGATATTCCAGAAGAAACCAACACAAAAGGGAAAAACCCCCTTGTTTATCACTTTATTTATTACCCCCAAAAAAAGAAAAACCCAGATCCTTTAAAAAAAATGGTCAAAAATTGGGACAAAAAGGGAAAACCAGCTTTAAAAAAAAGAATTTTTTAAATTAAAAAATGGAGGAAAAGAAAAAACCGGTGAATCCAATTTCCCAAAAAAAAAAATTATTTCCTCCTATTTTGGTTTTTTCCCCAAAATTTAAATACCCCGTTAACCCCACCACCCTAAGCTCCCAAAAAAAATGTGCAAAAAGGGGAGTTCGTTTCAAAGGGGTAACAAAAATTAGGGTGAAAAAGGAGCCGGAGGGGAAAAAATGAAGGGAAGTTAAAAATTCCCCCCAGATAAAAAACATTCATCACCAAGGGAGGGTTTTATGGCAGGATGTAAAAAAATAAGGAGCCCAAAGCTTCCCTTAAGGGCCAAAAGGCTGAATAAAGAGGGGGGGGTCCCTTTCCCCTTTTAAAAAAGGCCCTGGGGTTTAAAAGAGGATAGAGGAAGGGGAAAGGGGGGGAGGGTTCCAACAGGGAAAGAAAATCCAAAAGGAGGGTTTAAAAACCTGGGAGGGAAGGAATTTTTATAAAGAAGGGGGAAAAAAAAGTAGAAAAACCCCAAAAAAAGGGGAAGGGGAGGAAAAGAAGGGGGGAGGGAGGAAAAAGGGAGGGGTTTGGGGGGGCCCCAAGTGGAGGGGGAAAAAAGGGGGGAAGGGGTGATTCCAAGGGGGAAGGGGTAAGGAGAAAATTTAAAAAAAAAAATAAAAAATTTTTTTTTTAAAAAAAAAAAAAAAAAAAAAAAAAAGAAAAACAAAAAAAAAACAGAAAACAAAAGAAAAGGAAAAGAAAAAATGCAAAGTGAAACAGAAAGACTTGTAGTTAATCATATGTGTGGAGAGCACCAGATCAGCCTATAAATAAGGAACCTGTGAATTACACAAAACAAAGGGTGAAAAGAGAGGATGCAAGAGTCTAGAATTTTTAGAAGCAGCATATAGATCCCCATCACCAACTGTTTTGATAATACACATTTATTTTATTTTAATATTTGATATCCTATAATTAAATTTAAACAATCTTTTTATGGAAATCGCAAATAAAAAGTTTAATTTCAGAGTCCAAGTTCATCATTTATAAATACACTAAAGCATAGTCCTCGCAAATTCAGACTGAGCCTGTATACAGTATTTCAACATAACTTTTTTTTTTTTTTCTAAAAGGTCAGAGGCAAATGAGTGATTTGTTTCACCCATAGTATTTAATTGATTTGAAATGAGAAAATGAAAAACTTTTTTTTAAACATTATAAGCAAAAACTTTGGAGTCTGGTAAAGAATCTGATAGCTGATACTTCATTTTAATATCTTTGGGATTCTATAATGTCCCAATAATGACTGAGGCTTCCCTATCATAGGGGAAAAAATATAAATGCCTAAGGCAATTTTGATGACTGCAATAAACAAGCACTTTCCTCTTCAACAAGCCACCTCCTCAAAGTAGAATCTGAGCTATGTCTGTTCAAACTGAGAGGGAGTCAGTGCATAGTTCTTATGAGATAGCTTTATTGTATATAGATGCAAAAGTAAGACAGAGGCATAGAGATTTGATCACCAGGCCATCTGTTCTAATCATGTCATATCATGCACTGGTGAGGTCCTAAGCATGACTTTAAAACTTGGATCCAATTGCAAGGAGCTCATGATAAGGGGGTATCTCTGAGTTAACTGACCACGTGAAACCTGAATGCAACACCTGACATGACCGACTAGCCATGTGACTGACACCCCATGGAATGCCCATGTTCAGTTTTGTTTTCAAGTGCCTGGTTCTGTAACATAAACAGCTTCCAGAATATTCTCTCTTCGACATACTTTTGGAGCCTGTGGCTAAGAACTGTTCAGTCAGGATGGCTTAACCTCCAACTCCCATTTACTGGTTTCATTTAAGAGCCTCAAAAGCTGTTTTGTTGCAATTAAAATATTTAATTAAAATACACCACCTGATTTGTGGTCTTTACACAACTGAATCAAAACCCTACACAATAAAATTGTCTACATCTTCCTTCCATTCTAGTAAAACAATTATCCCCTCTTAAAAAAAAACCTTTATAATTTTAAACCTGATCATCCTATTTCATAATTGCCAAGACTGTTTCTAGTGGGCTTCTGAAAACGCACCTTGACACCTGGCCTGAAGGAGTAAGGCACATGTGGATATTACAGTGAGAACTGGCAGGTAGCCCCAGATGCCTGGTCTGGTGTCCTACATGGCCCTGGCAGGCGAGTCACCCCTGGTACAATAGCTAGCACTCTGAAGCACATTAACAGTCTGGTGGCTCCATCACTGAGTTCAATACTGAAAGCATATTAAGAGGAGATTTACTTTTAAAAAGATGAGCTTTTCAAACTGCTCCATCATGAGCCTGGGCTGGCCAAAGCTGACAGCCTCCATGGATGTGCTAAACAGCTTTTCTGAGGGGATAATCCTTGGGTGGGCAGCTCAGAAATAGAACTGCTAAGGTAGACAGCCCAGGCCAGGATGATAGCTTCATGTTCCAGTAGGTAAGTGGTTCACAGCTGTTTTCCAGCACCTCTTCCTCCAAATATGCAAGCACCATGTCTTCAGGTAGCTTCTCTCTCTGATCTCTCTTTGTTGGTGCGAGGGACCACAGGCTCTCCTCTAACAGTGTCTTTAAGTGGGGACCCTGAGTCATAGCCATTGGAGGTGGCCATATCCTCTGAGGTAGAATTCAATATTTCTAACTCCCTGATTAAGTCTTGCCTGTACTGCTCTGCCTCCTCCTCTGTGAACAGGGAACCTTTGTAGCGAGGGTCCAGCAGTGTGGCAAAGTTGTACCTGGGGTTGTGGAGGGTGGCAGACAGGCGGCTTGCCATGGTTTCCTTCAGGGACTTAAGCATGGTGTCAATGCCCATTGTCTCCCCAAATAGCATCTCAACTTTTCTGCTGAGGATGTGGATCATGGGGATGACCTGGTTCAGTGAAGACATGTGGGCACTCATCTCTCGGCTTGCAGCATCAAATGGTCTCAGCACAAGGCACACAGACTGCATGACCTCGCACTAGTCACAGCTGATAAATTCTCTGAAGTTACACTCAATGGATACCTCCTGAACTGCCCTTTTCTGCTTAATTAGACTTTAAAACATGTGGAGTGATGTGCTCCATTTGGGATGGGACATCCTGGATCAGCTGGTGCTGTGGCAGCTCATACTCTTTCTGCAGTTCTGCTAACTTCTCTCTTGCTCTGGGTGACCGATGGACCCACTCACACAGCTTCCGGGCAATACTCAGTGAGTTCTGCACCATCCTCTGGCTCTTGATAGCCTCATTCACAATCAGATTCACTGTGTGACTAAAGCACTGCACACTTGGTGTTCACCCTCACTCAGCATCTTCCCTATGCTTGGATCGTCAGTGACAGTGATGCCAATCTGAAGACCAATGGAAGTCACCCAGGCTTCCCACCAACATGCCAGCTGCTTCTGGATGCTGTTTTTCCTATAGTCACAGTCAGTCTGTGACACATCTGAAAGTGCTGAGCAATGGTGGTCCTCACAATGTGGTTGGACAGTGGATACGAAGGTGACCCAGTGAGCTGTAAGGGTCAGATATTCCCGAGTCTGGTTACTCATCCATATTCTGCAGGTGAAGTGGACCACGTCACTCTCAGCTTCCTTCAGATGTGACATAATCATCTGTTTCACATTGTCATACATACCTGGGATAGCTGTTCTAGAGAAGTAGGAAGGGGAAGGTAAAGAGTACTGAGGTTTCAAGTATATGAGCATCATGTTAAAGCCAACGTTGTCTACAAGGGAGTATGGCTGAGGGTCAAGAGCAATCATTTCAGCTATGAGACTTGTCATTTTTTTTGGCAACTAGATGAGAGTCATAGAATTTCTCTGTAGAGTCACAGAAAGAGAAAGCTCCTGAGAGATCTATGCCCAGAGGCCTCCGGATCCTGGAGAATGGTGCAGAGTGGCCTCTGAGATATCATTCTTGAGTACATAGCATCATTCTTGAGTACATGGCCATGGAACCACTGCAGATGTCTCAAGAGACAGCTGGTGCCCAGGTTGCTGGGCTTCTTGTCCCTGCGGATGGTCTGGCCACAGTACGGGCACACCACCTTTGTTCAGTCTGCTGAACAAATAGAAAAGTGATTCCACAGCTTTGCAGCCTTCTTGCTATTAGTAGGAAACATACCTTGATGTTTTTTTCTGACCACTGCTGGCAAGTCAGCTAATTTGGAGGAGCTTTCTGAAGAAGCCAAAGTGGCATATGGAGAGTTTGCCAAGCTTGAACCCAAAAAGTCCTTCTGGTTCCTGACTACCTCAGGGTGGCGTCTGTACAAGTGTCATTTCAAACAACTGGTGCCAACATCTACCTTCTTCCCCGACTGATAACACAGCTACAGTACCGTCAAACTGCTTTGAGACTGTCCGGGGGGCTAGTGAAAAGTGATGCCAGACTTCTGACTTCAGTCTTCTCATTATCGTCTTATTTTCCTGGAAGACCATGCCTGATTCAAACCTTGGACTTAACTGTGTCTGCTGGCTGCTTCTCTGGAGAGGATACTACAGAGGCCTTCCCCAAGTCATCAGAGAATGACAACATGGACGTATCTTCCCGGAACATGTCCCCAGGATTAGTGTGTGATGACAGGTCCTCAGGAAGCCTGTCTGGGGATGAGGAGGTAGAAGGGGACTCCTCGACTTGTTTCCCTGGAGACAACGATGCAGAGTTGAGAACCCCTTCTGAAGACAGCAGGGCAGGCAGCGTGGTTGGGTGCATAGGGTACAATGGTGGAATGCCTTTGCTGCCCCCATTCTCCTGTAGTACAATGGATCAATGTGCTCTCCACATGTGCCTGATGAGGCAGCTTGTGCCCAGGTCCTTCCCATTCTTCCCTCTACAGAATTCATTCATACAGTGGATACAGACAGCCTTGGAGCTATCGAGGGGTGACAAGTAGAAGTGCTTCCAGACGGCTGACCTCCATCTGGACTCAGATGTGCTTTGGGAAGGGAAAGGTTTCTGTCTGCCATGGTTTCTGAAGTGTCATCGTAATGGAGCATGGAAAGGTTGGAGGAGGAGCCTGCCAAAATCTCTTCTCTGCTATACTTTTCAGTGATAGACACATCAGAGGACACCTCTTCAGAAGAGACTACAATCACAAACTCTTCCATTATTTGGTGAGGGAATGGATCTTAGGAGCCGTTTTCTGGACCAGTCTGACAGGTGAGAGCACTGTGCTAAGGTCTCCCACATCTGCAGGCTGTGGTGGAAGCAAAAGAGAGGGAGAGGAGAAGGAGGACCCTGCTGATAGACTTCCATTTTCTTGAATGAGCTTAGTGGGGTGTGCCAGCCTAACATGTCTCATGAGGCAGCTTGTACTCAGGTCCTTTTCATTTTTGCCCCCGCTGAACTCTTTCATACAGTATGTGCATATTGCTGTAGTGCTATCTCAAGGGGAAATGAAGATATGCTTCCAAGCTGGAGACTTCTTCCTGGAGCTTATGTGTCGACTAGACAGCAGACTCTGGATCACAGCTTCCATGGCTACATTGTACAGTGTGGTACTGTACTGAGGAAGAGTGACCCATAGTTATCCTCATTCTCGGCAGGTAAGAATTCCCAGAGGGTTGACAGGCACAGCTTGCTGTCCTGATTTCTGCCTGTTCATTGCCACTGTCTGTCTGTCTCATATCCTTTGACTCATTTTTAAAGTCCACTTGTTCCAAACTGTGACAAGGATTTTTGTTTGTTTGTTTGTTTTTGAGACAGGGTTTCACTGTGTAGCCCTGGTTGTCCTGGAACTCACTCTGTAGACCAGGCTGGCCTCAAACTCAGAAATTTGCCTGTCTCTGCCTCCCAAGTGCTAGGATTAAAGGCGTGCGCCACCACCGCCCGGCTTTTTTTTTTTTTTTTTTTTTTTATACAAGAAATTTGATCATCAACTTCCTCCTCTGTTTTGAAATTTTCTTTGTCAGAAACAAAATCACTGTCCCCCTTGGGACAAATTTCCTGCATATCCTCCATGATCAACCATAATTATCCTGGTTGCTTCATCATTCTGACATCTTAGGTTAATAAAAACTGCTTATAATGTCCACTTGTGACCCCTAAAGTAGATTTTATTCACTTTTTTCATAATATCATTTTCTATGCTGTTTATTATGGCTGACCATGAATGTCACTGGAAAGTCAAGTATGTCCCTCACACAAGCAAACTGTCACAAGTCATGGAGTGCTGTTCTACAGGAGTACACCAATGCATGCAGCACAGACTTCTTCCTCTTCTCCAAGACAGGAGCCCCATCATCTTGAAGGCACACACAATCCTTCTGCATTTCCTATGCCCTCTTCTCAGCAGGTCAACCAGAAGTAGAAACTAAAGTATTTGAAGCCAGGTACATTAAAAATGCAGATATGGAGTGAAAAGACAGTGACCATGGCCACTTATCCTCTCCCTGCTTCTAGGGCTCCACTTCCCAATTCTCACTCCTAACTCTAGGCGCATCGGAGACCTGAGGCACTGCCGCTCTTGCGCAGCGGTAGCCCCAGGGTTGTGAACAGTGTGATCATTAGCCGCTTTGACTGCCCCTCCCGCTGCCCCAGTCCCGCCACCCCCGCGGGTCGGGGGCGGGGCTAAACAATCTTTTATTCAGTACCCCAGTATTTTCATCTTTGAACCATTTCACATGAGAAAATACTCCACTTTCCAGCTCAGTACATATCAAGTCAGCACTTCCTTACATCAAACTTTTTTACTCTTTACATTGTTTGTCATCGTTTTCAGCGCTAATCTATTGTATGTCACATTTCATCTATAAGATTTGGGTATAGTGTCTTTGTTAGGGTTTCTATTCCTGTGACAGAGGAACATGACCAAAAAGCAAGTTGGAGAGGAAAATGTTTATTTGACTTAAGCTTCCAGATCAGTGTACATCACTGGGGGAAGTCAGGACAGGATCACAAGCAGGAGACACCTGGAGGAAGGAGCTGAAGCAGAGGACATGGAGGAGTGCTGCTTACTGACTTTCTTCACCTGACCTACTCAGCCTGCTTTCTTATAGTATCCAGGAAAACCAGCACAGAGATTGGACTACTACTACAATGGGCCGAGCTGTGGTTCCTTTGATCACTAATTGAAAAACTGTCTTACAGCTGGATCTCATAGACCCATGTTCTCAACTGAGGCTCCTTCCTCTCTGATAACTCGAAGTTGTACCAAGTTGACATACAAAATGATCCAGTAGAAGTAGATATGTCAGTTTCAGATGTCCTTCTCTCCTAGCTTGCTACTCTGTCGCTGTAATTAGACACCAACCATAAAGAAAATGAGGAAGAAGTTCTGATTTGGATCATGGGTTACAGTCAAAAAAACACAAGTAAGGATTGTGGAGACTGAAACTAAGGTATAGACCCCAAAGGTCCACTGCTTTCTGACTTGCTTTGGTTTATTTCTCATTCATTCATGCCTAGTGATGGCACTCCTCACAGTGAGCTGGGTGTACTTACATCAAATATAAATTAATAAAGTGTTCCACTGGGCTACTATTATGGGGAGAATTATTTTAGTTTAAATTTGCTTGCCCTTTTTATTGTACTTCGTGTAAAGTTGAAGATGAACTAGAGAAACAAGTTGCAAGAGCATACAGCAAACCAAAAGTACTCATTCAAGATTTCTAGGATTTGGGAAAAAACTCAACATTTTATCACAATATTCCCATATTTTCATATAATTAGCATTATAGAATATACAAAGTGAAATGTGATTAATCAGTTGGTGTATGTAAAATAAGCTACCGGATATCTCAACATTCTATTATCTTGTAGTTATGAAAAGGAGAGGTAAAACTCTGTTATTGGCATGTGACTAACTTTCCTCAGTTACTGGCCTCCGCAGGCAGTGCCAATTGTGGTCATGGACTCAGGAAATTCTGACATGTGGAGCCAGTGGGTTTGATTAAGCTGCCTACTAAAAATGAATTTTTATTAAATTATTTTATTTATTTACATTCCAAAACTAGGCCCTCTTTCCTGTTCCCCCTTGCAAATTCTTCACACCATTCCCCAGCCTCTGCCTCTGAGAGGGTGCTCCCCTCAGAGGAAAAGCATCCCTCATCCCTGGAGCATCAAGTTTCCACAGGGCATCCTCTCCCACTGAGGCCATACAAGGCAGTCCTCTGCTATACATTTGCCTGTATATGCTTCTTGGTTTTTGGATCAGTCTCTGGGAGCTCTTAAGGGTCCCAGGTTAGTTGACACTGTTGTTCTTCCTATGGTTTTACAGTCCCCCTTAGCTCCTTCAGTCATTCCCCTAACTCTTCCATATGAGTCCCCGACATCAATTCAGTGGTTGGCTATATATATCTGCATTGCTGGGAAAGCCTCAAGAGGACAGTCATCCATGAAAGGCTCCTGAATGCAACCACAATATGGCATCAGTAATAGTGTCAGGGTTGGATGTGCTCACATGGGATGGATCCCAAGTTGGGCTGGTCACTAATCTCAAATGGCTAAGAAGCACTTAAAGAAATATTGAACAGCCTTAGTCATGTGGGAAATGAAAATCAAAATGACCCTGAAATTCCACCTTACACCAATCATAATGGCTTAGATCAAAAACTCAAGCAACTCTACATGTGGGCTGTGATGTGGAGAAAGAGGAAAATTCCATTGCTGGTGGGATTGCAAACTGGTACAAACACTCTGTAAGTCAATCTGGTGGTTCCTCCGATAATTGGAAATAGTTCTACCTGAATCCAGCTATATTACTCCTGGGAATATTCCCAAAAGATGTTCCACCATATCACAAGGACATAGGCTACACTATCTTCATAGCAGCCTTATGCTGGAAATAACCCAGATATCCCTCAACAGAAGAATGGATACAGAAAATGTGGTACGTTTACACAATGGAATACTATATAGATATTAAAAACGAGGACTTCATGAATTTTGCAGGCAGATGGTTGGAACTAGAAAATATCATCCTGAGTGAGGTAATCCAGACCCAAAAGGACATGCATAGTATGTAACCATTGATAAGTGGATAGTAGCCAAAAAGTTCAGAATACCCATAATAAAACTCACAGACTCTAGAAAGCTTAACAAGAAGGAAGGCTCATAAATAAAATATTCAATAAAAAAAAAAGAAGGCTAAAGTTTGGATACCTCAGCTTCATTTAGTAGGGGAAACAAAATAATCATGAGAGGCAAAGGGAGGGAGAAATATGGGTAGGAGGGGGAAGGGGAGCAAGATTAGGTATGTGGAGAGACAAGAGAGAAGCACAGAGGGCCAGCAAAATGAATGGAAATATGCAGCAGTAAAGGGTGGGGTGGGGGAACTTCTAAAGAGTCCCAGAGACCTGTGATGTAAGAGACCACCAGTACTAGATGAGGATAACATTAGCCAAAATGCCTAACTGTGGGGACATGAAACATGAAGAGGTCTTCTCCAGTAAATAGACATGGCCCCCAGCTGAGGCAGGAGGCAACTCACCCATCTTCAAAATTTTTAAACCAGAATTGTTTCTGTCTAAAGAAAATACAGGGATGAAAATGGTGCAGAGACTAAAAACAAAATTTCTAATAAAAAAGGTGAGAGAGTTTGTTGCTGTGATAAATCCTCCACATTCATCATTCTCTTTTCCTACAATGGAAGGCTGATGGGGTCTAAAAAAACAGCTACACAATCAAAATATCACTTTCCTAAGTAGGTCTTTATAGGAATATGACCATTAACAATCTCACTTTAAGTAATACCTCATGCATTAACATACATCGTTTACTGATTTAAAATTCATGGCAGATGCATTTTCTCAAATAAAGAGTATTGGTAACCAAACTACAATTTAAGAGAATTCTACACATTTTTAATTTTTTTATTACTTTCATTTTTTACAGTACAGTTCCAAATTTAAAAAAAAAAAATCAGAAATGCAAATGGAGACATAACAACAGAACTGAGGAAATTTCAAAAAATCATCAGATTCTACCACAAAAGCCTATACTTAACAAAACAGGAAAATCTAGATGAAATGGAAGATTTTCTAGACAGATACCATGTACCAAAGTTAAATCAAGAACAGGTAAACTATCTAAACTGTCCTATATCCCTTTAGGAAATTGAAGAAGTCATTAAAAATTTCTACACATTTTTCTAGTGATTAATCTCATCTAAAACCAGATGTATATTTGATTCTAGTCATGAATCTTTATTAATATTTATTTATTCTTTTTGCATGTATATATGTATGTGTTCCTACATAATTTTATGGGTACTGTGTATGTGCAGGATCCAGTGGAGTACAAAATATGGTAACTGTGCTATGGTATGTGATTGCTGAAAACCAAATCAAAGTCCTCTGTGAGATTAATGAAGTAGACAAAGAATTAATTGTAAAATTATCAAAAACTGCTAAGGATGACACTGAAGACTTTCTGCATCATCTAGACACCACTATTTCAAAGATTAATGTGATTTGAAATTTAGAAAGGTGTGGGTAATTGTTGACTTATAATGTAGAAAATATGAAAAGTCCTATATTTAATATATTTACATATAGCACCCAGTTTGTTGTGACATAATTTGCTCTTTTACTGAAAGCTGTTAGCCAGAATTATTCAAATTTTGTTGTAATTTACACAGTAATTATTACTCAAAATATTATTTGTTTAGCGTTGGCTACATACAAATCACAGACAGATTTTTCACTTCTTTAGCCTGTAATAATAATGACATTTATGGTCAATAAGATTGTTCAGCAGTTAACTCTCTTGACACTAAAGCTAATGAACTGAGTACATGCCCAGGACCCATGTAGTAAGATTAGGTAACCTACTCCTAAAGGTTGTCTTCTGACCTTCATTCATTTTCACATATAACATACTCAAAGTTATTAAAA
>JAJTUV010003396.1:0-62322 GCA_021653895.1 Mastomys natalensis | reverse complement strand
CCTTACTCATTCTCATAATATTTTTTGAACGCCCAGGAGGTAGAAGAGAAGATAGATTATTTTTGTTTTCCACAGGATAGAGGGCATGGTCTTGTACATAAAAAAGTCAGCTGATGCTGTTTCCCTATAAAATGAACACTATCAAAGATCTGCCCAATGCCATAGTAACAGGATATTTTAATCACAAATTGAAATATTAATGAAAACATAAAAATGTGTTGTTTGGGGAAGTAAGAAAATTATGGTGTCATAGTTATTAAACTGTGTGTGCCTATAATCCACATACAAACTATTAAAGTTTGGACACTTGCTATGAAAAGCTGGTAGGTCTCATAAAGCTGAGAGAACAGCCTGTCTCTGTGTGTGTGTCGCTGGATCCAAGAAATGAGTGTGCCAAGTAGAGTTGTAAAATAGGAATGGCTTGAAGTTTATCATCTAAGAGTTAAAATACTTCAATAAAAAGAGTTCACAACATTGTGTAATTTCCATTCCCACTTGCTGTGTCAGTTTAGTACTGAAATGTGATTCCTGTCATCAGTTTTGTTAATAGAGGTCAAATGATCCATCAGTTTAAGACTAAAGAGCAACAGACAAGATTGATCAGCTAACAAATGCTAGCCCCAAGTCACTTAGTAGATAAGCACTCAACTAGTCTCAAATAGAAGCTGCTAATGGAGCCATCTTAGCATCCCTCTGCTCTTTCCTCTCTCTCACCAGATTGTAGAAGCTGCAGTTTTTACTACATCAGACCAACAGACATTGAAGTACAAGTATGTTGTTTTATCGTCACACTGATCTCTTGGGAGAGTGAGGCAGAAGGTTTTGAGCTTCAGCTTAGCTTAGAATTCAGGGCAATGCTCAAGAAAGCCAAAGAAAATAGACACATCAATGTCCCCACAAAATACAGCCCCAGTATAGAATTAATTCCTTCCATAGAGCCTATATCTCCCTTCCTTCCTCCTCCTGGCCCCTCTTCCTTTCTTCCTCTTCTCCTTCTCTCTTTCTCCCTGCCCTCCCCTTCTCTCCCCAGCATCTTACTTCACTTTCATCTTTGCCCTTGCTTTTATATTCTCTCTTGAATTAAAAACAAATCTGCCCTGTAGTTATTTCCTCCGAATAATTAAGAGTTAATAGAAGCATGCCATTCAGGAGAGTCGGGGAGGGGAAAGTCCTAAGACTTCAGAAACAAATGAAATTTAGAAGTCTCAGTACTTACAAGGTTCAGGAAGCCTAGAAAGTTGCAGGGCCCCTTCTCAGGATGAGAAAAAACAGTTGCTAGGGAGAGGAGACTGCAGTGAGGACATACTGACCAGGGCGGTGCATGGATGCTAGACTCATCACCACACTTGGGGTTTCGAGTGACACATGCTTCTCTAAGTCATCCCAGAAGCCTCTCTGGCTCATCACATTGAACATGGATGAAGTCTTTTATTTTCTCTGTTGCCTTTGCTATATGTACAGAATGTTTGTCCTTGTATCTCCAGGTGAAGTCACACAAAAGGCAACTCATAAAAATCCAGATTTCCCTTCTGTTTTTTAAAAGATAAATATTATATTTTAACTGAAATATGAATACATCACTTTTTTCCATCCCTTTCTTCCCTCTAACTCTTCCTGGGTCCTCCTATATTATCCCCTTCCTATAACTTCTCCACATCACACTCCTCCTTTCCCTCTCTATAACTCCTCTCATGTCATACTATTCCTTACTCCCTCAGGTCAGATCCAGCTCAAATCCTCCAAGTCCTGTGTCCAATCACATGGTGTCCTCAGCAGTAGATACAATAACCTGCTAAGGGCACAGGAACAACCTATTTATTTTGAGACTCTCAGGATCTTCACCTTGACCAACAATTTAAATTGAGGTTTCTTAAGCTTGGTCCTAGAGTATTCTTGTTAAATGGTCTATTGTTCATTGAGAGGAGTGTTGTCTAGCCAATTGTAAGCTACAACACACACACACACACACACACACACACACGGAGTTATAAATAATTTTGGTATGTTTTTGTAAGGTTTTTACAAACGTCCTCTGTTATTTTTCTTTCATTCTTGTTCCGTGTAGCCTCTTTTCTCAAAGCCCCCTTCTCCATCATGCGCATCTCCATCTTTATTTCATTTGTACTCCCAAATCACAAGTGACTAGGTGGCATGAAGAAGGCATCATCATGGGCACAGACATTCCAAATGACAGGGCCCTTGGTGCCTTCTTGATTTAAGTTTAGGGGTGTCCTCCTGGCTGAGTCTGAGGGTCTTGTTCTAAGTGCTGATGGAACAGATATTCCTAATTACTAGTCTTCGAGGATAGACTGACCTTGACTCCATAAGGGATGGACTTGAGACAGCCTCTCTGGATTCAGAAATCAGTTCCATGTGCAGTTCTTTTTGTGTGCTCAGGTAAGTGATAGCTTCTCGGGGCCTTAGTTTCAGCACTGATAACAAACAAGATCTTTAGATATGATAAACACCATATGGATGATCTTTCAAAAGCCATAACGATTAAAGATTAAGCTTTAATCTGTGTCTGTAAAAAGAATTGTTCTGTTAAGTGCTAAGAGAATGTGATAGGTGAAAGATGATTGTTTTGGAAGCGAGAGTTGACTCACATTCAAGTTGCACAAGAATGTGTAGCAACAATTTGTTAATCTGGCCAGGCAACAGGCTGAAGCAGGGAAGGAGCTAGGCATATATAGATGTAAAATTCGTACCAGGAGACAACACAGTAGAAACATTTTTGTTAAGCTACCTATGGCTGTTATTGAAGGTAGGTCCAGTTGATAAGATAGAAAAAGCCAGGGACTTTGTCTAAACGACTTTAACTCTGTAAAGTATAGCCAGAAGCTCAAAGTAGCCTAGAGGTTCCTGACAAAAGTTTCGTGAATGAGAGTCTTTGTCATTACAGCAGAAAATTCAGATTTTCATACAAAATCTGTAGCTTCAGGAATTCTCTCTGAACTGGGCATCAATCATGAATCCCAAGGTCTCTGAAAGCTATTCTGTCTTCAAGTATAATGGAAATTGTACCCACAGCACCTATTCTTCCACTGTCTCCATGGAAAACCATGAAACCCCTGTTCTCAACCTATGGGTCATAACTTCTTTGGGGTCATATATCAGATATTTACATTATGATTCATGTCAGTAGCAAAATTACAATTATGAAGTAGCAGCAAAATAATTTTGATTGAGGTCATCAAAAGATAGGGAACTGTACTAAAGGGTCACAACATTAGGGAGGTTGAGGACCACTGCTTTACAGGAAGGAGATTGAGGCTCAGGGTTCATGAACCACTGCAAGGCTGCATATCTATAATTCTTGTTTAACTGAATTTTAATGAATGTTCATGATGGGGTTCCTTTCTGTTGTCTAACTACAGAAAGAAGATAGAAAGCAAACACACACACACACACACACACACACACACAACACACACAAGAGAGAGAGAGAGAGAGAGAGAGAGAGAGAGGAGAGAGAGAGACCAGAACGAAACAAACAAAGAAAAAACTCCAACAACTTCACACAAGAGAGGAACCCTTTCTTTTGCAAGTGGCTCCCAGCACTGGACAGCAGAGATGCAAATAACACTAACTATAGTGTCATAGTAATTGGTGACCTTAGATAAGAGAGGCTTGCTGACTTTCTACACCTCCAGTGTTCATTCTGAAAACAATGGGTTCCCTGAATACACCTTGCCCCTGGTTTTCTAACAGACACCCACCTTAATAGGCAGGCAGCAAAGTACATCAGCCCTTTGTTGTGTGTTGAATGGCAGGAAAAGCATGAAGCAGATTAGCATAGAAAGTCTGGGTTATAGACAACCCGATGGCACGGCTAGGCAAGATGAAGCCAGCATGCCTCAGGCAACTAGTATACTTTTGAACACAGCAGAGTGGCTGAGTCCCCAGAATGGCACTTAGCCTGTGCCATGCCTCTTTAGTGATACAACCCAGTTTTACAGGGACCTGGGAAAGCACCCCAGCCTTCAGTTCTCTGACAGTTGACTTTAGACTCCAGGTGACTGAGACAGGAGGTGAGGGAATAGAGTTTCCTGGCACCCACTCAGTAAGGTTTCCTCATCCCTTTCCTGTTGACATTTGTGTCTGTCATTAGCAATACAGCTGAGCTCATGCTTGCCATGCCTGGCTCTGTATTTTGGTGACTGCAGCTGAGTTCATGCAGCTATGCCTGGTTCTGTGTACAGGTGATTCTATCCACAAAACACCCACAGTGTGCAGAGTCGAGCATCCTTTCTTTATGAAGACCACAGCCCAGCACTAACAGCTCCTTAGCTGAACACCAGATCTTCCCTCTGTCATGTGGCTGAAGCAGAAGAGAAAAGAACTGCCTGGCCAAGAGGATGGCCAGCATGGGTGCACTTTACAATAAAGCTGCTGCTTCAGTAAGAGGCTGATGAGGAGCAAAGTGCCTCCCTCCCGCTGGTTACCTTAGTTACCTTGTTATATGCTCTCTAGAAGAATGAGACAATGGCCTTAGTGTCACTGAAGTCTGTAGAAAGTGGGACTTGACAAAAAACGGAGATGGCAAAGTGTAAAGATCTCATCTTCCCCTTTATCAAATACAATTTGAACATAAATCCTAAATGCCTAACATATTAGAATCATTTTACAGAGTACAGCAAAGATTTATTACTTTCTACATTCTAAACATAAGCTGAAGTTAACAGAAAAAACAAAGCAAAGCAAAATACCCTATATCTGTGTTAAGGACTCTAAAAGGATGACTATAACATGTTAGAGACTTGGAATGTTGCAGATCCACAGTTAACTTATCTTCGGTTATTTGAAGTCCCTTGCATTGCCATTCCTTCCCATCTTTGTACTGACCTAACATCTTATGACTATCGGTAAAATCTTAGCTTACACTGTCCTTTAAAGCAAAGATTGTCATCAGATACCATATAAAACCCATAAAGACATTTTCCAATGTTGCTACAACCTGGCCTATCCAATGTCCTCCATAATGTATATTGTAAATACCTTTATGATTTTATTATTAGTTGTTCATGTAGCCATTCTATGTTGGAGCATATCATTGGGACAACCTAAGCCCATGTTCCCAGAACATGGTCACTCATTTCACTGAGAAGAAACCATCTCTTAACTCTTTTGAAGAGAGAACTATGTTTTCCTTTGGTACCCTGCCCAATGTTGGAACACAAAGGTGATTGTCTTTCATGGGATGACTCATCCTCTAGTACAGGTATGGTAGGAGTCCTTTGTGACTAGTCATCTTTGATGCTTCTTCAAATAGCAGTTGTGTGAGTTCTTTCTGGGGACAGCTAACCCCTTCAGTTGGTCAGTAGTATGTTGGCTTATTAGGACCTGGTTCTTAGATGTCATCTGATTTGCTTTAGCACATTCTTATCACAGACTCATTTACGAGTTTTTGTCAGAGCCCATTACCTTACATTTAACCCTTTTCTTCTGCTATTCTTCTAATATCCAGCTTTATTCCATCTCTCCTCTTCCATGTACCCATGCCCTTTACTTTAGACATAGCCTTGTAGATTGCTGTCTGTAAACAGGTGAAGCCAGGTGAAAGATAAGCCTAGAGCCTGTGATTAGGCAGTGGAAAAAGAAGGTGGGCTAAAAATTTTAGAGAGGAGTGAACACAGAGAGACAGAGACAAAGACGGGGAGAAGAAAAGGAGACAAGATGGAGAGGGACAATAGGAGAGGAAGAGGAACAAGAATCACACAGTCCTGGAAGCCATAAGTACTGGGGATTTCTTAGATAGATGATTAAATAATAAGTGGGGGTATGTTTGCCCCATCTAGGCGTGTAGCTTGTGTTTATATCAATTGAGTTTTGAGTTCATTGTGCGGGTGTTTGTGGGTTGAGAATTTACTAATAAAAATATGATTGATAAATTACAAGCCTCTAGAGTTTTGATTTTACCGTGTTATGGGGATTTGTGACCGTTGACCACAGGAGGCAGGTGGCTGGGTATGTGAGCAGGATCCAGCACAAGAGAACAGCGGGTTGGACAACTGCTTTGGTGGTCCTGGTGGTGGGAAAACTGCGGTTACTAGAAATTAGCTGGTGCTAGCGTGGTTGCCTGGTTTTTTTTTAATATTTCATGCAACATATCCTCAATGCATAATCATAAGGATACCAAAGAAAAGAGTCATTTTATCTCCAGGGCACAGGACAAGAGAGGTCAGAGGTAGCTTGTCAGGATATGTAACAGTTTCAAAAAGAAGCCCAAGAAAATAGATCTTTATCTACTATTTCTCTTGAGGACCGTTCTCCTGCCTAGACAGCCTCATCTTTACAGATCCTCAAAACAGGCCTTCCTAAACACAAGGTGTTCACATGCACAAGTGTGATATTGTGTGGCAACCAGGAAAAATGGTTAAAATGTTTACAATTAAAGCTGCACTCATGTTAAAAGTCCTAGACAGGTGACTACAATATATAACTACAGGGAGCCTACAGCCAAAATTATCTTAGGCTAGCTTCCGTCAATCCAGAAGCTAAGATCACCATTGTACAACACCTGAAGTCCACAGCTGAGATTTGATCGCTTTGCTGTAGCTCACATACCTCTGTCCTCACCAATGTAAATGCCTCAAATTATGAAGTTCTTTTGGTCTATGACTAATGCTCATGCAACTTCTTGCCACATTGAGAACCCATCATTCGGGGAAGTGTTAATTCATATCCCGAGGCCATAGTCACTCCTGTTTAGCTCAGCTTAAAATAACTTCTATTCATTGTCAGAAAAGATCTGTGTTCTGCATCCACACAGATACTTAAGAGTCAAACTTGTTTAATCCTCAGAATAATGACTGTCTTGCCCTGAGCTTCCCCTTTGCAGATGGAGATCTGAGGCAATGGCATTTACAGTAAACATTTCATACCAGATTAAAACCCAGACCCCACATATGACTCCCAAGTCCACACTGTTTGCTACTTTTTCATGAAGTAGCTAAACCAGGGCAATGATTTAGTGACCAAGGCGAGAAGCATTATCTGAGCAACGACAATAAATTTGTGTGAAAGTTGTGAGAAACACAACCTTAAAATCACATTACCAACTCAAGCAATTGAAGTTAGGACTACTGCCCTCCTCAATCTCATCTGGACATTCTGAAGGCTATATCTTTCAGAGAAGATGAAATATCTGGACCCTGTAATTAGAAACACACATTTGTGTATACACCTACTTGCAGGTGTTTTTTTAGGAGTTCATCCCTATTATAGAGAAGGAAAAAACTCTACTAATTTTTTTTTTAAACTGCCTTTAAATCAGATTGACAAAAGGCAGCACACATGTGCACATGGATCTAATGTATGCTTTATATGATGGAGGAGGAAGTTTCCTAACAAAACAAATGAAAAGAGCTGGCAAACTGGCTCAGCGGGTAAAGCTGAGCACCATGAAAGCATTGTGATGACTTGAGTTCAATCCATAGAATCTATGCAAAAGTGGAAGGAGAGAACTGACTCTACCACGTACCTCTGTCTTCCATACACATGTCTATCTATCTACATATACCATAAACATCCATACACAACAATAAACAAACATTTAAAAAATACAGATAAATGAAGACTTGATGACACGACTAAGCCGAGTGTATTTATGCTAGGCTCACAAGTCATGGAGATACCAGGGTAAAGAGGATCTTTTAACATCAGGACATGGGCATAGCAAGGCCTCTTCCTGAGATTGTATCTAGTCCCCCCCCCCCCTTATGACAAGGATCATAACCTGCTAGAATTAGGGGGTGTTTTGTATGGAAGATATCATGACCTGTTTCAGGGAAAGGTGCAGGCAGTACTTCTATCACTTTCCACATCCTTCGTCTTAGAAAAAAGGGCCAGTACCATTCTGCACTGCAACGTCTCTGTCCTCCACTGAAAGTCTTTCCACCATGGCACATAGATCTTCTCAGAGGCATGAGGAAATGTCAATAAATAGAATTTACCTGCCTTAAAGAGTATGGCAGAGCTTAAGTAAATATTAAAGTACAATTAATGTTGCACTTAGAAGCAATAGTGGTTATTATTGTTATTTTAAAGTCATTAATCATTGGTCAAAACTCGCCTATGAAAAAAGAGGGTATGTATTTTATATGGCTCAACATTAAATATGTTTACTGCATGTTTTCTCAAGCTCATTTGAAGATGGTCATTAGGAGAAGTGTTCTGTTCACTGAAATCAACACATCAGTAAGCCCTCTCCCTTTAGATCAGCAAGACATGGAGATGTTTGAGCCTTTTATCAGCAAATAAAAAATGATGTTAGTAGCCCTGAGGTATCTACCTGTGAATTCCCTTGTGGCTAAATATAAAAGCTACATTTAAAAATTCCCAAAGGAGGATGTTTGTTTTTAATTTGAACTCTTGAGAACAAGCATTTGAAACATTTATGGTTTCTGCTTTCCCCTTGTTGTAATCAAGCTGACTCTTAGCATTTTCTCGATCTGCCAGACAGATACTCATGGTTGCTGTTTTTTTTCTCCTTTTACAACTCAGCTTTGAAGTACTTCAATTGTAAGCTTATTTTAATTGCAAAGATCATGCATGGAGGAATCTCAGAGCTAAGCAGTAGTTAAATAACAAGCTAATGGAAGTCAACCCAGCAGCCTGTATTTGCATTTTTTGCATTTGCATTTTAAAATCCCAAGTTAGATGTGATCAAAGCTGCTCCTTATCCTGATTTTCTACAGGATATATTTAGCAGCAGTGAAGCACCACTCAACCTTCTGCACAACATTCTTGCCCTTGTTTCTTCTCCCTTCCTGACCTTGCTGGTCCTGACTTTCCCCCTGGCTCCCCCATCACCAGTCTCCAACTATCCATGTCTCCATTAAAATGAAGCCCTCACCTCAACCTACTTTTCTTTTGGCAGTCATCTTCTAGGAGTGGAGGTGAGGACCTTCATGGGCAGAAGCTTAAGAATGATTTCTGACTTTAGCTCTGGTTAAGCAACTTCTTCTGGTTCCCATGATCATGGATGAATAAGAAAGTGTCTGAGGGCAACACTGGAGGTGATGGAAGGAAAGAGATGTGCAAAGAAGCAGTGCAGCTGGGGAGTCCAGGGTCTCTCCAAGACTCAGAAACCCCAGAAGAGACTAATTAATGGCAAATGGTCCTGGCCTTCCAGATCTTCCTGCGGCTGTGCCTCTTCTTTGTTCTGTGTGTCTGAAAGAATCTAGGATGTTTTGTTCTTGACAAAGAATATGGGATGTTCTGTTCTTGAGAATGGGTAGATTTCTTTACTTGGGGTTTGGCTTGTGAGTTTAGATGAGAGTTAAATAGATTTCTTTAAAAAGGGTGGGGGAGAAGTGAGAGAGGGAAGGGGAGAAGGGGAAGAGAAAAGGGGAGGAGAGAAGATTAGAGGGAGGGAGTCTGCACACTAACACAGGCAATCTTGCTTTCCTGCTGGTAAAACACTGCTAGGCCTCAGAAATGCAATCAGGCTTTGCCTTTTGTCTTTTAAGGATATTTAATCCATTTAAAGAGACAAAACTGCCTCATATAAGTGAATATAAACAGTACATGATTAGGTAAGTGACTTAGTGCTGTGCAATGAAGCATACTTTATAGATGTTCAGGTCAGCTGAACACCATTTCAAATTCAAGTGATGACTCCTGTCACCACCATTCTGAAAGTTAAGAAAAAGCAAGTCTAAACAAAAAGGCACTGTTCAACTTAGGAGAAAAGAGGATTAAGTGGAAAATGGAATGGGACTTGATTAAAAGGAAAGTAAATCTTTAAGTCAAAGACAACCAGGTAAGACTGGTGGTATTATGCATTCATGTTATAGAGAGCTTGTCTGTGCCACAGACTCTGCAAAAATATTAACAAGATGCTCCTGCTTGTGAGGGGTTCTCAAGTCCTACAAATCACTGAGAAAGTTGGGGTGTTGAAAGAGAAACAAAACAAAACAAAACAAAACAAAACAAAACAAAACAAAACAGAAACAAAAAGCCCAAAATGGACTACAGAAGTGAGTTTAGTATATATTTTGAAACATTTTTCACCCTGAAGAATACAGGGTGAAATCTTTGCAAGATGTATTTTCTTTTCTTTCTTTTTCTTTTTCTTTTAAGTTTAGTGGAAAAGTACTTAATTTAATGAGAGTATATCCATACTTTGAAATACAGCTTTTAGGAACAATACAGTAGATCTAAAGATGCTAACATGAAGATTTTTCTGTGGCTCCAGGAAGGGAAAAAGTATAGAAAAAAAAATCCCCATTATAGGTGTTATTTAAAAAAATAATAATTACTTCTGTTTCTATTTTCAATGAGTCATCTGAGAAGATGACTGATGGTGGTGGTACTCCTGGAGAATGAGATTGAAGCTGAGAATAAAATTAGAAAGGAGAAACTTGCCTTTTGAAATTTTGTAAAGAACTGAATCTCTCAAGTTTTTTGTTGTTTAACGTCTTCCCTTAAGTTCTGTGTTCCTCCAGACTGGAGACTGGAGTCTAGTTGGGAGCTTAGTGCCTAGCTACCTCAGCAAAAAGAGGCTCCAAGTCAAAGACTGACTTGGGTCCTTAGAAGAGCTTTAGTTTAGTATCCTATCTGTACAGGATTCTTTTCCCCCAGAGATTAGGAACTGTGGGTGAACAGGTAGAGGTGGACACACTAATAGTACCGTCTACTTGGACCAGTTCTCTCATGATCCTTTATTTCCTTTAAAAGCACGCATGGGATAGACTTCTGGGGTTACTGAAGTCATGTGACATGCCTGTAAGCAACCAAGTCTTAATCTAGTAGAAGATGCTTGCCATGTCCTATCTCATTTTTTTAGTTTTTTAATTTTTATTTATTATTACTATTTATTTATTTAATTATTTAAATCAAATTGTAATTTTTACTTTTTCACACAAGGGTTATAAACACAGAAAGGCAGGACGTGGGGAAGGGGATGACACCAGAGCGTAGGTGTTCAGGGGGAGTACAGATATCTTTCAGAACAGGGTATCGGCTGGGTGAAGGTTCAGGGGACAGATCACTATGACTCTGCCTATGAGTCACTTGTCCTTATCTAAGTTGGTACTATTCACCGAGGCTACCTATTTACAAGGTCTATGACTATTCAGGTTGGTAAATTTCCACAAAAGCTGCCTGTTTACAATAGCTTATAGCCAGCAAGATGTATTTTCTATGATGAAGGGAAAGCAGATGCTCTCGGAGACTCTAGCACTAGGGCCATTCTGCACTTCCTTTTGGTGAAAGGTCTTCATGCTATTATGCACAATAAGAGGCTGAGCAGTCAACTTTACTCTCCTCACTGGATTCTATTACTGGATTGTCACTGGGTTGTGACAATCTAGATAAGTGGTTCTCAAGCTTCCTAAGGTTGTGACCCTTTAATGTAGTTCCTTATGGTGTGGTGACCCAACTATAAAATTTTTCTGTTGCTAATTCAAAATTGTAAATGTGCTACTGTTATGAGTTCTAATATAAATATCTGATATGTAGGATATCTGATGTGCAACCCCTGTGAAAAGGTCATTCAACTCCAAGGGGTCACGACACAGGCTGAGAACCACTGATCTAGGTTGTCTCCAGTAATTGTCAAATAATTTTGGCAGGCAGAGGTGAATGTAGTCCTCTTTAATGGCAAGAAACATCTCTGAAAAATATAATCATCTACTCCAGCTGGACATGGATCATGCTGGGGTTGGCTATCAGGGCAAAGCCAGTGGCTCTGATAGCTGATATTCCGCCTCTGAGAATTTAAGTTAGGACAGCCTGTGGAGGGAAATCTCTGTAAAAATACAAGGCCAGATGAACTATGGCTGAGTGAGTCCACTTTAGGTATTTACTTTTAGTACACGAAATTGGAGGCAATCTAAATGAGCATGAATTGGGAGTTCTTTACATAAAGAGCAGTATTCCATACAGTGAATGTGATACACTGAGCAGCATATCTCATGAGGACAGCTTTATGTATTTGGTAAGGAATAATCACTCTAGTACAATTTTAAGTAAAATGACAACTAACAAAACAAAAACCTAATAATTTTTAAAAATGACAAGATAAAGAGTGTATTTGGAAAAAAAAAGAGTGTATTTGGAGTATGACCATTTGTACTAAAGGATAGGAATAAGCATCTTTGTTCACATATACAGGAAATTCTGCAAGGATAAATAAAAAATAGATCAGAGCAGTGAACTGGATGCTAAGGGTCAGGGTAGGAAAATATTTTATCCTAAACACTTTTATAAATTTTGAATTTTAAAGAATATGGGTAAACCACTCATTCAAAAGCAATAAAATATTCTCAAAGTTGGAGTTCCTACAGCCCAAACTGAACATGTCTGTATTCTGTTAACATGTCAGTTAGAGGAGAGGGTCTGTACTGTGCTGCCACTTCATATACTTTCTATTTGCATTTGGCTGTGTAAGGAGGTCAATCTGACCATCCAAGTAGTAAAAGGAAGTCATAATTTCCTTATCTCTCTTGGACATCTACATGCTCCAGGCAATGTAAACGATTTTCCTAGTCCAAAGCTAAAACAATGCTGTTTACAGCGATGTGTGTGAGGTTTCTAGATTAAGTCTTTCTTGAGTTACTTGTGCCAGACTGTTCTTATGCTGGCGGTAGTTTCTACTTAGGATTATATGGCTTTACTATAAAGTAAGGCTCATCTAGATTATAACATATCTGTCTAGAGTTGGGGAATTTCTAATTCTGTGTCTTGAGGGGTATAGCTTTTTGGGAGCTGGCAAACAAGTACTCAAAATACATCTGTTTGTTCAAGTACTTTGGAGAAATTATAATTTGTAAATTGATTTACATAAAATTATTTAAAAAGTTAAGTAAGTAGTCTTTTCAGCTAGTATTCTAACCCAGAGAGCAGCTGCATTTGTACATTCACAGGTTTGTGATAAATTCATGAAGTGCTTGTGAACATACACAGATATGGTGGGTTATTGCAATTTTGTCTAATGCTGACGATTAGTTAGTGTTATACTATGATTGGCTGGTTTCCTTTCTTCCCCCACCCCTCACTCTTTTCCTTTCACATCTACATTTTGTTGATATGTCCAATATGATTTATTTAAAATATGCTATAATGGTGTAAAGCCAAAGTATAAATCACGATGCTGTTCTCATTATTTCTTTTGGAACAATGCAGTATGCTTTGTAGCTAAAATTATGCAATGGGATCTTGCTAACTGTTCGAGTATTGTGAAAAGACACCATGAGTAAGGTAACTATAATAAGATAAAACATTTAACTGGGGCTTGCTTACAGTTTCTTTTTTTTTTTTTTTTTTTTTTTTTTTTTTTTTTGGTTTTTCGAGAAAAGGTTTCTCTGTGTAGCCCGGGCTGTCCTGGAACTCACTCTGTAGACCAGGTTGGCCTCGAACTCAGAAATCTGCCTGCCTCTGCCTCCCAAGTGCTGGGATTACAGGCGTGCACCACCACCGCCCGGCCCTTGCTTACAGTTTCAAATAGTTAGCTCATTGTCCTTATGGAGCATAGCAATCTACAGGCAGGAGCTGGAGAAGTAGTTAAGAGCTACATCCTGATCTTTAGTCAGAGAGAGAGGGAGAGAGACAGACAGACTGGGTTATGGGGCTGCTAGCTTGGGCTTTTGAAACCTTAAAGTCCACCCGCAGTGACACATGCCTGACAGTAAGAACACTCTGCCTAATCCTTCTCAACTACTGCCACTCTCTGGTGACTAAGCATTCAAATTGATGAGCCATTGGGGGCCATTCTCAGTCAAACCACCACAAAATGTTTTGTAGAAAATCTAAAATCTTAAGAAAGTTTCTTGGTGAACTGTAACACACACAGTTAAGAACAAGAACACCCTCTGATACTACATCAGCGTGAAATAGCACAGAACACCACAACCATAGTGGTTACATGGGTATCGTGAAACCTACCATTTTAGTCCTGCTTAAGGTAACATGAACTGACCTGTGGAGAACATTACAGGTATGTAGATCATTTGAGTAAACTTAGAGCCAAGAATTCTACCCAAGGGAACTGAGCCTGAAAAGTAAATCAAATAACTAGCATAGAAACGAAGTTCACTGTAGGGTTTATAGAAGAAGCTTTCTAAATAAGTACTGACTACTGTTCAGAGCATCACATTTACTGAACTGGCCTATAAAATGGAGTTCTGTCAACTGGCAGTCTTGAGGTATCTGCCTAGTAGGAGCCAGGAGTTCTTTCTCAACTTATTGGCTAGTTGTTATTTGCCACATCATTTGGCTCTAATTACTTTGCATGAAAATATGGAAAAAGTATTTTTGAAATTAATAAAATGCTTAGGAAAACTTGGCAATGGTGTTTGCTAAAAATGTTGCTACTGAGTTAACAGTGAATGAGACCACTAGGAAGATAGGACAATAATTGTAAACACTTGAACAAATTTTTAAAAATAATTTTTTATTATTTTTACTATTAGCATGTGTAAGTGTGTGTGTGTATGTGTGTGTGTGTGTGTGTGTGTGTGTGTGTGTGTGTAGACATGCACATGCTATGCTTGTGTAGAGGGCAGAGAACAACTTCTGTGAAGATGGTTCCCTTCTTGCATCTTTACTTGGGTTTCAGGTCTGAAGGCAGGTATCAGGCTGGTGAAGCAAGTGCTTTTATCTGCTGGACCACCTCTCTGCCATAACAAAGAACATTCTTGTTCTTAGTTATGATCGCTTTGCTTTACTGGAACAAAATTTTAAATTGAAAAGTGTTGAGGGTTTCTTGTAAGTTTATATAAGGAAGATGTTCTGAATCAATTCAATTAAAAATGATAGTGAATAATGCTAGTAAAAGTAATAATCTGTAAATGCAGATGTTGGAACTTGGTTCAGCTTAGGAGTCATACATATGTTAGAAGGAACACTGAAGGAAACTCTACACTGTCGTGGATGAGGTAGGCTGTGAAGTAGGAGTCTTTAACAATGCTGTAGATGCAATGTGTCAATCTGCAGAAAGCTTGAGGGTACTCTCCATCTCCTGTAGGGTGACAATGAAGTAAGAGATGGGAAATTACATTCAACACATACCATGCTACAAGTATCCTTATATTCTGAAGATTTTGTAGATCTCATTTAAACTCCACAATAATCCTAAGAGGTAATACTAATTGGCTCATACTTGATAGTTGACAAAACAAGTTCAAACAATTTCATCAATTTTGCCAAAGTCAGATAGCCAATGAAGAGTACTGTTGACCTCCACCTGACTTCTTTACCACCTCAACTAACATCATCCGAGCAAAGGAATATCAGGATCAAAGAACATTGCAAAAGGCATGGCCTATGGCTAAAACAACACTGTGTGAAATTAGTGGAAAAGATGACACGGAGGGAACATATCTGAACTAATTTCCCTCATAAAGACAAGTTACCTGAGCTAATCAACTTGGAGGAGGAAAGGCTTATCTTGGTTTCGTGGGCTTTAGTACCAGATCACTTGGTCTGGTGTATAGTATATGTGGAGACAGAGCATCATGATGAGAACATGTAGTGAGTGAAGCACCTCTCCTCATGTAGACATGATGCAGACGGGGACAGAGAAGAAGAGGAAGAGTCAGGGACAACTGATAGCCTTTGAAGGTTTAGGTCACCCCCAGTGATCTATGTCCTCCAACTCTGCCCTACAGCCAGCCTAAGAACCCCCTTACCTATGAACTTGTCAACGGATTAGTACACCAAAAAAATTAAAAGCCTCATGATTTAATTACCAGTTAATAGCAACACTAGCTGGGGATCAACTTTCCAGTACATGAACCTTTGGGGAGAGACACTTCTTATCTAGACTGTAGCAATGTGTTACAAAAGAGAATTATGAGAACTTTTGCTGAATGTTGTAGCATGTGCCAGTGATCCCAGAATTCAGGAGACTGTGGCAGGAGGATTAGGAGAATGGTATAGAGTGACATTGTCTAAAAAACCCCCAACCCCAATCCCAACTCCCATCCCAATTCAAATCCAAGCAAAGCAAAAGACCCAAACAACAATAACAAAAACAAAACAAGCAAACAAAAACAAAAAAATCCAAACTCAAACCAAACCAACCAATCAACCAAATAAACAAACAAAAAGACCAAGACCCGCAGAAAACCAAACCACAATAGCAATATCAACAATACCCACAACCAACTACCAACCAACCAACCAACCAACCCAATCAAACAATCAACCAAACTAACCTAAAACCAAAGCTAAGACAGTTTTCTACTCCAAACTTAATAACTGTGCTCTCAAAACTCAGATTTTGAAACCTAATCCCTAGGATGAAGGATGGATGATTAGATCCTACAAGAACAGCCCTTATGAATGGGATGTTTGATCCTGTAAAATGGATTGAATTTTTCAACAGTTTTTCTGCCATGCCAGCGTATAGTAATAGGACAAGTACTTAGGATCCACGAAGATTCTTCATCAGACTCCTAGTCTACAGTGGTTTGAATATGCTTGACTCAGAGAGTGGCACTATTAGGAGGTGTGGCCTTCTTGGAGTAGGTGTGGTCTTGTTGGAGAAAGTATGTCACTGTCAGGATAAGCTTTGTAACTGTCCTCCTAGGTGCCTGAAAAAAGTCTGCTCCTGACTTCCTTTGGATGAAGATGTTGAACTCTCAGAGTTTCCTGCACCATACCTGTCTGGATGCTGCCATTCTCCCATCTTGATGATAATGGACTGAATCTCGGAACCTGTAATACAGCCTCAATTAAATATTGTTCTTTATAAGAGTTGCCTTGGTTATGATGTCTGTTCAAAATCATAAGACCCTAAGATGCAGTCTGTCTGTGCCTTAGCAAATCTCTGTTCTTTAATTTTTCTAGTGCTTCTTACCATACCAGCCCTAATGTGTTCAGATAGACACAAGAATGCTTGGGAGTATGATGACAAAACCAAAACCTAGAGTCTGAATCTTGATGAAAGTTTGCAATATGAAGGATTCTAATAAATGATAAAAAAAGGATTGTCAAAAGAAGTAGGGCAGGGCTGGTATTCATGACCCAGCATGGCAACTGTTAATGCTGTTACTGACAGGATCACACTGCCATGAAATTCTTGAGCTTTTCCTATTTGTAACTACTTTTGTTCCAAGAATGTTTTACTTGATCCCATAGTATACAAAGGAAGCATACAACTTCAAATTTATTGATAGATTTTAGAGAAATTTATTTCAAAACAATTCTTTGGTATGCATATAAGTATATCATTTATTAAAGATTAAAGTAAATTTGCATACTAATGTTATGCAAATCCTTGTTTTTTTACATAAATAATTAAATCTTGGCTGAATATTTGTTACTAGGGAACACAGAGTATTGTTTTTCAGAATGATCTGTACTTTGCAAATTGTCAATGCTAGAATCTTTTTTCACATAAATATGTGATACAAAATGGCAGAAGTATTTTGGGGGCCATTTTAGAAATTACTATAAATTTTGTTTTAAACTCAAGCTAAAATTAATTAAACAAATTTTTAATAAAACTTAATTCAGCAACTCAAATAGCAGCTTAAAATATTTTTAAAATATTCTTTCTTCTTATTTCATGCATATTTGTGTTTTCCTGAATGTACGTATGGATATGCACCATGTGTGCCTGATGCCTGGACACATCAAAAGGTAGCATTAGAGACCCAGGAACTGAAGTAACACATGGTTGTGAGCCACCATGTGGGGGGTGGGAGCCAATCCCAGGTACTCTGCAAGAGCAGAAAGTATCCTTAACCTCTGAACCATCCATTTCCGCAGCTCCACTAAACAGCAGCCTTAAAAATCAATCATTCTAACATGACAGGATCCAAAGATATACTTTGATCCAAGCTAAGAAATAAAAGTAAAAACATATTTTCTAAGACTTTATGTTCTGAAATTAAAGCATTATGTCTCTGTAATAGGCCAAATGTCTTATGTACAGTAATGCCAATACAGGTCATAGCACATAGTATCTTGAGTTGTAGCTGCAGTATTTCAGGCAGCATTCCTGCTATTGTGTGGTGGGACAGCAATGTACACATACAGGGAGCTTAGAACTAAGGTTGCAGTGAAGTTGTGCTACAGTATTAGAGGATACTTTTAAAAACACCTTGAATGTATTACAGCCTGGATTTTGAATTAACTGTATTGTGGTTTTTTTTTCCAATTTCCATTGAAATTTATAGAACATAGTGTATGTTTTATAAAGGATGGTGACCCACTGTAAAATATGGCCCTATTCCACTACACTTATCTCTGATAGTTTCATAAAAATACTTCTGAAGTCTCATAGTCAGTCTCACTGAGATGTTCGCTAAGATTTCCTCAACATTTCTGACATTAGAAGGAGAACATTTTTTCTTTATGTTCTCAGTTACTTGAGTGTACAACTGAAACCTCCATTTCCTCTGAATGTTTTGTACTTTCTTGGCAATATGGTTTTAATTGTTTATATGGTTTAGTAGAACTTCAAATTCAATGAACTATTAAGGTTTTATGAACTTCATCTATCATTCACTTATATCAGTGAACTACTGCAATCCTTTGATACAACATAATTTATATATATATGCATATATATATATAAAACAACTAAACATTCATATTTATATACATATGTAGATTCATATTTATAATCTAACTACTTTTCTGATTCCCCTACAACAAATGTTGATATATGCAGTATTTATTGTATTGCCTGGTTTTATGTTATTTTGACACAAGCTAGAGTCGTTAGAGGTCAAGAAGTCTCAACTGAGAAAACATTTCAATAAAACTGAGCTGAGAATGCTGTAGGGCATTCTCGTCATTAATGATTGATGGAGGAGGGCTTAACCCATTGATGGAAGGCTAACACTTCTGGTGTGCACCTTTGGGCAGCTGATCAGGGTGTTTGCTCCTCTCACCACTCCGTAGTCTGCAGATCTTCCAGGAGATCTGCTGCAGCCAAGGCAACAAGTGAGACCACAGCCCAAATAATCATACAAACTGGGACCCTCGTGGCAATGAGTTCAAGGATGTTTTCCATTTTCTCTTCTATTTGATTCTGTGTATCTGGTTTTATGTTGAGGTCCTTGATCCACTTGAACTTGAGCTTTGTGAAAGGTGATAAATATGGATCTATTTTCATTTTTCTACATACAGACTGCGAGTTAGACCAGCACCATTTATTAAAGATGCCTTTTTTTTCCCATTTTATGTTTTTGGCTTCTTTGTGAAAGATCAAGTGTCCAGAAGTGTGTAGGTTTATTTCTGGATCTTCAATTCTATTCCATGGACTGACCTGCCTGTCTCTGTACCAATACCATGTGTTTTTTAACACTATTGCTCTGTAGTACAGCTTGAGTTCAGAGATGGTGATCCCCAAGAAGTTCTTTTATTGTTGAGAATTTTTTTCCCTATCTTGGGTTTTCTGTTTTTCCATATGAAATTGAGAATTTGCTCTTTCCATGTCTGTGAACAATTATGTTGGAATTTTGTTGGGGATTGCATTGAATGTGTAGATTGCTTTTGGTAGGATGGGACATGGAAGAAAGGGGATTTCCTCAACAGAACTCCAATGGCTCAGGATCTAAGATCAATAATTGATAAATGGGACCTCCTGAAATGGAAAAGCGTCTGTAGGCAAAAGACAGAGTCAATAGGACAAATTGGCAACCTACAGATTTCAAAAAAAAAAAAAAAAAAGAAATCTTCACTAACCCCACATCTAATACAGTAAAGCACTAATATCCAAAAATACATAAATAACTCAAGAAGTTAATTCCTCAAAACTCAAATAACCCAATGAAATAGAGAGCTAAACAGAGAGTTTCATGACAGAAGAATCTCAAATGGCTGGGAAGTACTTAAAGAAATGTTCAAAGTCCTTAGTTATCAGTGAAATGCAAATCAAAATGACCCTGGGATTCCATCTTACACCAACCAGAATTGCTAAGATCAAAAACTCAAGCAACAGCAGATGCTAGTGAGGATGTGGAGAAAGCGGAGCATTCCTCCATTGCTGGTGGGATTGCAAACTGGTACAACCACATTGAAAATCAATGTGATGGTTCCTCAGAAAATTAAAATAGTTCTTCCTGAAGACCCAGATATATCACTCCTGGGCATACATGCAAAAGATGCTCCATAATATCATAAGGACACATGCTCCACTAAGTTCATAGCAGCCTAATTTGTTTTCTTCCTGAGATAGAATCACAGAGACTGTGGCAGCATGCATAGAGGTTGAACAGGGTCACAAAGACAAATTTGCAGAAGGGAGAGAGGGAAGTGGATGTGAGTTTCCATCCCTATCCAAGAAATAATCTCCAGTCTACAACCACTTGCAAAGGAAAAATGAGTTTTCTCTGATGGAGTCTCACTGGGTACACAAACCACAATTGTGGGCAATCTCCATGTGAAGCAGTCGATGGTCAACACAACATAACTCAATGGTGTTTTTGTACAATTTTTTGTCTCATATTGCATTGCGTGGCACTTATATTTTGAATCTTACTGGCCTGATTCATGTATATTATGATTTTCAATTATTTTATGTTTTTATGAGTTTCTCTATATGTGTTTCTAGTGCTTTTTCATTTTTTTGTGAAGATTCTAGTTTGCTTATTTGTCTGGTTGTTTTCTAAAGAGGGAAAGAGAGGCATTGAGTTGGATAGGAGGCAAGTTGGGGAGGATCTGAGAGGAAAAACCATGATCAGAGTATATTATATGAATTTTCAATTAAAAATAATTGACCATGGAGGGAAAAACTTGCCATATTGCCCAAACTGGTGTCAAAACTTATGGATTTAGGTAAGCATTCCAAGACCAGACTCCCAATAATACCAGCTACATTTTTCTGTAATAAAAGAAAATACATACACTAAAGATGGCACACGTGTCTGATAATTTAACTAATAATCCTTCTTAAATATTAATAAACTCGACTATATTCACCTCTCAAAAAAGACACATATCCAGACATTCATATACACATATACATACATACACATGCACACTGACACGTATACACATACATACAGTATAATCAATGCTCATGTCTACAGTTTGTAAATTTCTCTAAGCAACCCTCTCCATTCCAAGGCACACTGCTTTGGGCTCAATTTAAATGCCTGTTTTCTTCTCCCTCAAACCCTTTCCAGTCATCTCACTTAGAAATAACTCCTGGTGTATTTTGACCTTGAAAGTATATGCCATATTTTCCTAACAGAACTGTAAACGTATAGGCAGGACAATAGTCTTAATTTCTATTTAATTTTTTATTTATTGGAATCAATAAGGTATCCAAACTAATAGCTTCCCCAATTTATTAACCTGAAAACAAGTTACCAATCACTGATTTATCATTGAAGGGTTATTTGCTATATATAAACCATACATCTACAGATGCAGAAAGTCATTACAATTACATAAAAGAAAGAGTGGAAATTATTTATAACTAGTATTCTAATTCAAAATTAGTCACAAATAGTCTATAAAAGAGCTTGTTTCATCTTGTATAATTTACCACCACAACCGACAATTAAAGGGCCACATAGAATCTTTATCTTAATGCCAAGAGCAATCTATTATTTTTCATTTTCCTGTCCCTTTTCTAACATTATACACTAAAGAAGGCATAAGTATTTGATAATTTAAGTAATAATCGTACTTAAATATTAATAAACTCAACTCTATTCACTTCTCAACAAAGACACATATACATACATACACTTGCACACTGACATGTATACACATATATAAAATATAATCTATGCTCTTGTCATGCTAAGTACTTATTCTTTTATAAGTGTTTCACAGTGTAAAATATTTCATTTTAATTTTTAGATAAGGAAGTTAGAATAGAGAAAAGAGATCAGTTTCAAGCTTGAAAATAAAAATGTGGACTGATTTATGCTGAACTGTCTGTCTTCCTGTAACCAAGAAAGCAGGGTACATGACTGAAGGTGGAAGATGAAATGAGACAAATTTTTAGGCAAGGGAGAGGCCCACCCACCGCCATGTGGTATAGGTGAGTGGGTGCTACTATGATGGATGAGCAAGTGTGTCGCAGAGAGATGGGAGAGAAAGAAAAGCAGAACGGTTTGTACACTATGAAGAGGCAGATCTGGAGATATGCAAAGGTGGTGAGGATCAGTCTGATCTCAGTAGCTTGTGCTGCCACATGACGCCATGGTGATGTCCTGGCCTGTGGCACCAATAAGGGCCATGTCTGAGTCCATGGCCTTGAAGCAGCAGGGTTCTGTGTTGATGTCTGTGCCCCATGTTCTCACCACAAGCCATGGGAACTTCCATGGTCTGGGTTGCCACTTTGGGGCCATGTCAATGTCTGAGGGCTGCAGAGAGCTGACTGTACTCCTGATAGGCTGTGGCATTCCAGAGAGCTGGCCCAACCCTCACTTGGGGAAAGTGGGAGAGCTGGCCCTGAGGACATGAGAGTGGGAGAAGTGGCCCTGATGACACAAGCACATGAGAGCTGGAGGACTGACACACTCAGCTGCCACCCAGGTCCAGATCCAAGGCTCTAAGTTGGCTTTGCCTCAACATCTACCCCAACAGTGAACTGCTGTAGAATGTGGAGGGGTCTGTCCTGCAGAACCAAAGCTCCAGGGATCTCCATGACACAGGGCAACAACAGGATGAGCCCTGGTGACAGTTCCAGTTTGGAGAGTATAACAGAAATGAGAGACCCTGAACTAGACCAATGATTCATTGCAGTGAACTTTTGCAAGTAAAACTGTTGGGGCCAAACATGTATACTGTATAACATACCATGAATCACTGCAGTTTCTACAGGGAGATATTTGTTTATTTGTTTTCTTTTTGTGGGGAGGTTGCAAGGGCAGAGGGAAGATATGAAGAGATGGAATGATGAGTGGGATTTGTGTGCATGATACAAAATTCACAAGGAATAAAATGTCTCAATGACACCTGGGTAATTCTCTCAGACTGCCATGATTATAATTTCCTGCCCTAATATGTGTTAAAAATCCATTATATTATTCCAGGTACTTTGCAGGGATAAACACTTACTATATCCACAATCATCTCTGTTGAGAAGGAAGTGGAGTATGGTAGTGTACGATCCACCAGAAAACTCGACATATTTTGTTTTAAAGGATTGACTATAATTTCCCTCTTGATGAATGCAGACCTAATAAATGGTTTGTTCCTTGAAGATAGAGCAATGGAAAGTATGCTATTTGATTTCTGGATTTACAGTGACAAAAGAGTTTCCATTCTTCTTTTGAGTCATTCATTCTTGGGGAATCCAGGGCCATGTTATAAGAACATGGGTAGTCACCTGGAGAAGGTCCAATGAAAGGCCAAGCAATGAATTCCCAGCTCTGTGAGTATACCAAAGAGCAACAGACCTCCCAGACCCAATTCAGTACCGAGATGACTAAATTTCTTATTAACCCCTTCTTTGCTCCTACTTTTTGCTGGTCATTATCGATGTTCAAATGAAATACATATGTTATTTTAAGTAATTATTGTCATCCTAAAGGCTACTTAATTAGTATCCCACTGAAGAGTTTTTTTGCTGCTTTATTCTTTATTTATATCTATCAACTTGATAAATCCTAAAAACTATAGTATTATAGGATTGAAATTTGTCACCAAGAAATTATGGATAGAGGCCTTCATTTGAGGACAAAGGCTTTAGAGAGATGACTAAAGGTTAAAGGATTCTGAATCAGACAGGCCTGGAGAGAGAGGCACACTCCCCGATTGCTTGTGGGATTACAAACTGGGATAACCACTCTGGAAAGCAATCTGATGGTTCTTTAGAAAATTGGAAATAGTTCTACCTGAAGACCCAGCTATACCACTCTTGGGCATATACCCAAAAGATTCTCTAGTGTATGACAAGGCACATGCTGGACTATATTCATAGCAGCTTTATTTGTATTAGCCAGAAGCTGGAAACAACCCAAATGGCTCTCAGAAAAAGAATGGATACAGAAAATGTTCATTTACACCATGGAATACTATTTAGCTATGAAGAAAGAGGAAACCATGAATTTTGCAGACAAATGGATGAAGCTAGAAAACATCATCCTGAGTGAGGTAACCTAGGCCCAAAAGGACATGAATGGTACGTACTCATTAGTAAGTGGAAATCAGCCAAAAGGTACAGAATGCCTCGGATCCAACCTGCAGACCATAAGAAGTGTAACAAGCAGGAAGGCCCAAGTGAGGATGCTTCAGTCTGACTTAGAAGAGGTAAAAAAATAATCATGGGAAACAGAGGGAGTTGGGAACCTGGGTGGGAGAAAGGAGGAGAGGGCAAAAGGAGAACAGGATCAGATATGAGAGGGCAGGCGAGAAGCCCAGAGGGCGGGCTAAATGAATGGAAACATGTAACCTCTGAAGGGGTGGGAGGTGGGGACACCCTCTAGAAAGTACTAGAGACTCTCAGGACTCAATGGGAGTGACCTTAGATGAAATGTCCAACAGTGGGGAGAGAGAACTCAAAGAGTCCATCTCCAGTAGTTAGACAGAGCCTGAAGTAGAGGGATGGGGTTACCAATCTACAGTCAAAAATTCTGACCCAGAATTGCTCCTGCCTGAAAGAACTCTAGGGACAAAATAGAGAAGAGACTGAAGGAAAGGCAGTCCACTGACAGGCCCAACTTAGGATCCATCTCATGGAGGGGCACCAAGTCCTGACACTATTACTGATGCTATGATGTGCTGGCTGTCCTCTGAGAGGCCCTAACCAGCAGCTGACTGAGACAGACACAGATACTTAGACCCAACCATTGGACAAAGTTGGGGACCCCTGTAGTTGAATTAGGAGAAGGATTGAAGAAACTGAAGGGGAAGGCAACCCCATAAGAAGAGCAGCAGTTTCAACTGACCTGGACCTCTGGGACCTCCCAGACACTGACATATAGCACATATAGAGATAGCAGAGGACTGCCTGGGCTGGCCTCTGTTGGAGAAGTAGCACCTAGTGTTTGAGAGACTTGAGGCCTCAGGGAGTGGGGAGGTCTAGTGTGGGGTGTAGCATTCTCTCAGGGACATGGGGTAGGGGATATGGGATGAGGACCTGTGGGAGGTAGGACTTGGGGGGCAATAGCTGGATTGTAAATAATAATAAATAAAATTATAATGAAAACAAACAAACACAACAAAAAAGGAAGCAGGCTATGCAAGCCATGAAGAGCAGACCAATAAGTACTACCCCTCCATGACTTCTGTATTAGATTCTACCTCCAAGTTTCTGCCCTGTTTAAGTACCTGTGCTGATTTCCTTCAGTGATGAACAGCAATATGGAAGTGTAAGCTGAGGGTAATTCCTTTCCTTCCCAGCTTGCTTTTTGATCATGGTCTTTCATCACAGCAATAGAAACTCTAATTAAGAAATTTGTCTTCTTTTGTTTTCATTAAATTTTATTTAAAAGACCCTAAAGTCTCCAACAGAAACTCTTAGAACTGATAAGTAGCTTTTGTAAAATAGCAATATACAAAATTAGCACCTGCCAGGCGGTGGTGGCGCACGCCTTTAATCCCAGCACTTGGGAGGCAGAGGCAGGCGGATTTCTGAGTTCGAGGCCAGCCTGGTCTACAGAGTGAGTTCCAGGATAGCCAGGACTACACAGAGAAACCCTGTCTCAAAAACCAAAAAAAAAAAAAAAAAAAAAAATTAGCACCCTATCAGTTGTCTTCCTGTATACACTGGTGACAAAGATACTGGAGAAAGCAATCTACAGGTTCAATGTGATCCCAATAAAAATTCCGATGCCATTCTTCAGAGGATTTTTAATGTTAAAGTCCATATAGAAATGCAAAAGATCCTAGATAGTAAAGTAATTCTGAACAATAACAAGAAAATGAGTCTCCAGAACACCCCCCATTCCCGATTTCAATTTATATTTTAGAGTCATAGTAACAAAAAAAGCATGGAACTGTCACAAGAGCAGACATATGGACCAATGAAAGTTCAATGTATAAATTCATTCAATCCTGTTCACCCAAATTTTCACACACACAAAAAAATATCAAAAACCCTTATTGGTGAAAAGATAGACTTTTTAGCAAATGATGCTGGGAAAACTGGATATTTACATATTGATGAGCAACGGTAGATTCTTTCCCTCTGTACAAATTTCACTCCATAATGTAAGTCCTGAAACTCTGAAAGGGACAAAGGAAAAGGAAGGGAAACATTCTCCAAGTAGCTACTCAGCAAATTAGGTAAACATTTGACAAATGGGAACTTACTCACAAAATTTTAAAAATCAAATGAAGAGGCAGCTTACAGAATGGGAGAAATTCTCACCAGCTACACACTCGATAGAGGATTAATAGGAAGACTATACAAAGAACTCAAAAACCAGAAGAGAAAGAAAATGAACAACAGAGTCAAAAGCTGCCCCGGCAAAATGAGTTTGCAAAGCCTCCAGCAGATAGCTTCTTACTCATGCCCACCTGTGTGACCCTTGTTAAACCTAGTGAGTTACAAAGCAAAAACAAAGCAAAGCAAAGCAAAAGAAACAAAACAAAAAGATGCACAAGTGGGGTGGGGACTTGGTGGTAAGTGAGGTGGGGGAGGTATCAGGAGGATAAGAGAAAGTGGAAGAATGAATTGTGACCAGAATGTATTGTACACCTGTATGAAACAGTAACTGGATTAAATTACGTTATAATAATTAGAAACAGAATTGATCCAAGGATAGAGCATAAAGCCAGCATAGACCTCTGCTGAAACTTCTATGTACAGGCACTCCCCTTCAAACAGAGCACACAGCAACTAGTTAGCAGCCTAAGATCTCGACCTGTGTGGAGCTGCATACATAACCTTCTCCGAACAATAGTCTACTTTCTGCTCCTACTAATTCCTGATCATCAATGATGGACAGTTTCTACTAAATTTCTCCAGTTATATCTAGGTAGTTTAGAATAGGAGGAGAACAATCAGACCTGTAACAAGGTTGGATTCATGGGCAATAAGGCAGAATACACTCTACTTGGAACTTTTGGAGGGATTCCTTTATACCTGTGCATATTTGGTTGTGCATATGGCTAAAACCAAATGCATCATGGGAAGGAATGTGCATTGTGATGAAAGCTTTCCTAACTTAAATCTGTCAATCAAAATAAGCAAATTATGCCCCGTATTGATTATTTTTCTGTTGCTATGAAAAATACCATGATCAAAAGTAACTGAGAGAAGAAAGAAGTTTATTTCTTAATGGTTCCAGAGGGACAGTGTATTGGACATGGCAGGAGGAACAGGTAGCAGGCTGATCACGTTTCATCAGTACATAAGAAATAGCATAGGAACAGGAAACCATCAAGTATATTAGCCTTAAAGCTTACCTCCAGTGATGCAGCTTCCTCCAGCAAGGTTGCCCTCCTAATGTGTCTATATCTCCCCCAAATAGCATGACCAACTGGGGACCAAGTGTTCAAAGACATGAGCCTCTGGGAGACATTTCTCATTCAAACCATCACATACCTCTTAGCAACTAGCTGCTTTTCCTTTAGACTTCATAAAAGAAACATAGACGATAACTTGGGACCCTTAGTACTCTCACTCACACCAACAACAGATTTTGAATGTATTATCATCTTGCTCTTAAATAGTTTTCCTTGCTACTTTGGGATCTTTTTGTACTTATCTCAAGTCATTGACTATGAGGCCAAGAACCTGGAAACACCTACCACTCCCTGACTACTAGTAACATTTTATAAATGGACATGATGTGTCTGAACCCTCTGCAAGGCTGATCAACTTATCAGAACCTCAAAGAAGTGGAAATTGAAAAGTTGCAGGTCCACTGCTTAATTAAAATTTATTTTGAGCCATCTTTAGCCCTTAAATAGCTTTTCCTTTCCCCTCTCTATGTCAGACCTAACATCTGTGACTAACAGAGAGAAACCTTTTATAATTTAATATCTTAACAAAACCTTAGTTTCTATCAACCAAAAGGCTGTCACTAGACAGCCTCTGAGGCCTATATTTGAGATTTCTTCATTGTGCTGTAATTACCTTCTTAATGTTTCCACCGACGTATTTGAAAGGTGCCTTTATTCATATACCTTTCTTTGTTCTGTTGCTATAAATTAACTTCATGAAACTGAAGCATGGAATTTGGGAAACCTGTGTTCCTGGACCATTGTCATTCATATTTGGATCTAGAGTAAACTATCTCCCTTCATGTGTAAGGAGAGAGCTATGTTTTTGTGTCCAGTAAAGTGCTGGATACAAGAAGAAAGGAGCAGATCTGATCTTCTATGTAAATTGTGTAATCTTAATTTAAAATGAGATACATTTGCCTCATGGTAGTCTCACTTAGTTAATGCCATATGAAAATAACATAAATATGTTCCTAAGCCTAAAATTCTAGTTAACTGAAATGCTTAATTGTATCACTAATTTGGCCATCACTAAGAAACAAGGTTTAATCTCTTGAAGGCCATAGTCACGTCAAATCAGAATTTTCAGTGATTGAAAGCATTTTAACAGTAGAAGGGAGAAAGTGTAGGGCTCTGGACTAGATCATCAGAGCATCATCCCTATCCACTAACCTTTGAAATGTTTAGAACCCGAGCTATCTGAAAACTCCCTCAGTGATCATAAAAACATTCTGTTGTGGATTCATTCTAACCATCAAGTGTATGTGAAACACTGCACTGACTTGTGTCCATCATTTCCACCTTATATGATGATCTATGTCGTTTGCATCACATCTTCCTTCCTGCTATTTTCAATTGCAGTTTAGTTCAGCTCAACTAATTAAGCACCCAGAGTTTACAAACTCCTGAAGTTGACACTGAAGACAAAATAAATATGGACTCTTATCTCAAGAAGAGTGGTTAAAATAAGCAGGACAGGAATCTAAGAAAAGGTTGATTACAGAGTGGTCAAGGCACACAAGGGAGGGGTGGTTGAGGTCTAAGCGGGTAGAGAGCATGAAAGTAAGGGATAAAGTTGAGCATGGAGGGAATAATACTGCCCAAAGAATGTATAACACATAGAAGCATGGTGAGAAAATGGTTAGCCAAGAGACTCTGATAACAGTAATTTTGAGTAAGTGACTAGGTTAGTTTGCTTGCTTATTGTACCAGAATTTTTGTCATTATTTTAGCATTCCTATAAAATGTCTACTGTGAAGTAGCATGTGATATTCCTAAAGCAGTTCAAACACTGCTGTACACCATATTTGATTGCCTCAAGAGGCCATGCTGTGGTACATCAGCCTTCCATGGTGCTACACAATGAGAAGATGAACTAATGATACACTTTTCATAACATATACCCATTGTGAAGTGGCCGAGACATGTAATTGGATTAATTCTTACGGTGCCTGGAGTGCTTTTCCAGAGAATGAGCCAGTTTTAAGTCAGCATGGAGCTGTAGGAAGATTAGAAAGTAGGAAGCCTTGAGTAGTTGAACTTTGGTGGCTGCAGTGTCTCTATCTGAGAAATAATTTGGTAGACTTGGATGAGTTGGATCAAATATAAGAATGATCTGGAAAGCTTTGAATAACGCAGATTATTGTGTATGTTCTCACAATTCTGCAGAGTTAACTTCTGTATCACTTGGAACAACTTCATATAGAAGCCATTATGGGAGTACTAACTTCTTTTGTGGAATCTCTTTGGTCAGAAGGGCTCATGCCTGGTTAATAGCCCCTCCTTTCTGCCAAGAGTCTTCTCACGCATGAGGATAAACTTCTCTTTGAAGGTCAACTAGCTTGGCTCTACATCTTCTAGGTTACAATTCAGGGCAGCAACCATTCAATTTTAGGGTGAAAATTAAGCAGGCATTGCTAAACACTGAAGATTCACTCTCCATAAATATACATGGACTCAAAGTTGAAGCCCCAAGACCATCTGGTAAACAGTTCAGATAGCTTAGTGAGCTGGCTTCCTGTGCCAGCATCAACTTGGAAACATATTTCCTGACTTATCCTACCTGCCAAGCTGTGTCTTGAAGCTTTCTTAAGCCCCAACTACTCACTCTAGCAGTGCCTTCTGCCTAGATTGGAACTTAGATTTGGCTGTGAGACAGATCAGGCATCTAAGGGGCTGATGGGCAGGAGTTTATGTAGAATCTAGATGGAAAACTCATGAGACCTTGTAGAGACTGGGGCCTCCTGGGTCAATTCAATCATAGGGAAGGTAGATCATTGTATGTCAATGTTAGCAATGACTTTCCCAAACTTTTGTCTTTCCAGACTATCTGCCTTCTTGATGAGCTTTCTTAGTTAATTAGATCAGTTTGGGGACCAGCTAGTAAAGACTAGGTAAATGTCAACCTTAGCCTGAGAACATTAAGTATTGAAAGATGAATAGATGTGGGTGGCAGAGTTTCATACCCAATATGACTATTGAGGTAGGAAAGGCACAGGGCCTATTAATGTAACTCTCTCTCTCTCTCTCTCTCTCTCTCTCTCTCTCTCTCTCACACACACACACACACACACACACACACACTTTATTTTCTTTATCTCCCCCTTCTCTTCCCCTCCTGCCTTCTTGTGAGTGTTTTTGCACTCACATAGAAGGCATACATGGCAGGAATGCATTACCCTGAGAGTAAAGCAATGACTTAGCATGAGAAGAGGGTTCCATTCCAAGGTAATTCAGGCCCCTTGATCTGAGTAACAGCATGAAGTGTGGACATCTAGTTATAAACTCCTGATGATGTCTACACTCTCCTAGTCAGGAGAGTCTAACCAGTACTCAAATAATTGTACATGACCAGAGCAAGCAGGCATTCAATGCTTGATGGAGTTAGCATATTCTTTGACTTTGAACTGTGTGGAGTATCTTGGAATAATGAGAGAGGGGGTGCGGAAAGAATCAAAACAGAGAATGAGGCAAAGGGCCAGCTTTCCTTTCCTTGAGAACAGTGAACAGTTGGGTAAGATTTGCTCTGGCAGTTCTGGGCTCTAGCTAACAAAACATTAATGACATCAGCTCTGGATCCAAGGTGCTCTAGATCCAAACAGCTCTGCTCAGTGCTGCAGAAGAAACTCTATGTATTCCATTCTTTGTAGCCCTTCCCTTCCCTTAGTGAAGCATACCTCTGTTTCCCTCTTTGTCTCCATACCCAGTAGTGACAGAACATAACGGCATCACTAAAGTGTATTCTGGGTTTCTGATGAGATGAGTTAATACTTGCTTCCATATTTAATAAAGAAATGTGAACATTAAAGCCCTGTCTGCCTTGCTAATATTAAGAGAG
The DNA here is from genome assembly GCA_021653895.1 of Mastomys natalensis. Taxonomy (NCBI): domain Eukaryota; kingdom Metazoa; phylum Chordata; class Mammalia; order Rodentia; family Muridae; genus Mastomys; species Mastomys natalensis. Next base: position 31,169 of record JAJTUV010003396.1, on the reverse strand, counting down.
CAGCTGGGGGGCAAGGGCTTTATATGTAGTGCTCAAATCTATAATAATAGTGCCTATAATTTAAATGTAGGCCAGTGATACTTAATTTCAAGGGATGGATCTGTGAGCATTATCTATCTCAAGAGAATTGAATTCCAGAAAATTTTTGGCTATCCTATGAGCCTATCTGTAGCACTCCACATGAACACTTGGGTGGGATTATAGCACACTCAAATTTCTAATACCAAAGGAACTCATTCCTAACCAGTGTGGCTACTAATTTTTGTATATCTCTGACTCCCGCACAGTTCAGCTTCTTGAAGAGACCACAATCTCTTCACAACGTTCTCCTGAAATCACTCTGAAATCTTGTTTCTTCTTTGGTCAATCATCAATTCACTAAAATGGCCCTTGACAGATGATTAGCTAGCTTTTGCCAGAACAGATGGCTCTTTTTCCTCCTCATCTTATGTGGACTTCTCTGGAACATTTGCTATTTTGACCACTGTGTCTGTGCTGACTAGTTTCATAACACCTAGAGTCATTTGAGAAGATGGAAAGTTGAGAAAATGCTTGTGGTCATGCTTGCCACGTATTTTCTTTACTGATGGTTCATATAAATGATCCTATCCAACAGAAGAAGGTACAATCCCTGGTTTGTGGTCCTGGGTAATATAAGAAAACAGGCTAACAAACCATGACAAGCAAGCCAGTAAGGATAGCATCTGTATCAGCTCCTGCCTCCATGTTCCTGTCTTGAGTTCCTGCCGTGACTTCACTTAGGTGATAGACTACAAGCTGTAAGATGAAATAAACCCTTTCTTGACCAGGTTGCTATGGTTATGATGATTTATCACAGCAATGGAATTCCAAGACATTTTCCTTCTGGAAGGTTCTTTAGCTGTGGTAAGCTTTTACTTTTTTTTTTTTTTTTTCTTTTCTTATCTTCTCTATGGAGGATTCTTTAATTTCATTCTTTAGCTCCTTTTTCCGTTGTCAATTGGTTTTCCTTTTTTTAATTTTATTTACATTTGAGATGTTATCCCCTTACCACATTTCCCCCCTCCTGCTTCTATGAGGATGTGCCCCTCCACTCCCACCTCCCCACTCTGGAATTTCCCCACACTCGGTGTCCAGCTTTCATGGGACCAAGGATCTCCTCTCCCACCTATGCCTGACAAGGCCATCCTCCCCTACATATACAGCTGGAGCCATGGGTCCCTCCCTATGTGCTCCCAGGCTGGTGGTTGAGACCCTGGGAGTTGGTTGGTATGCTGCCATCACCTAGAAGTCTACTATTTTCATTCCATGCATTCCATTTAGAATTCAGAACACTTACCTGGCCACAAACATTTGATCTGTCTCCATCTAGAGCTTCCACTAATCTCCCAAACTGACAATTTTTTATTTAGTTATTTTACTGGTATTCTGTGAAAATATCCACAGAACATCCATTTTTACTGTGATCACGTTCATCTCTTTTAGTGAAATGTTATCTTCTTATTCAAGCCAGAAATATCAGAGCTATTCATGTCTCCTGTTCTTACTCCATCCTTCTAGCCACTGAGTCTTACACACACTTTCTTTGTAATATGGCTGACATCAGTCTTTTGTAGACTCTTATCATTCCTTGCCAGAATTATTACAGTGACTTTTTAAACTCACCCCCTCCAATCTGTACCATTCTCTATTTTGCTACAACAGAGTATTTCTAAAATGCAAATTTGATCAATGGCACATTCATTTTAGGATGGAATTCATGCTCTTGAGTATGGCATACAAGTCTGTGCAATGAGGCCCTCACTATTTCTTATGTGTCATTCTTCTTGTTTGAATTCCAAAATTTTTCAACTCAACAATGTGAGAAAGGTCTATGGTCACTCAAATAGATCAAGGGATTTTCTGCCTTCATCCATGCTGTTGTTTGTTTCTTAAATGCTGTCTGAGTGGGGTTAAATGGTATTCCTTAGATTTGGGTCTACTTGTGAATGTGATAATATTTGGACACATATTTTTTATAGATATAATCAATTTAAGATAAAATCATTCTAGGTTAGGATTGCTTTTAATCCAGCATGAACAATGTATTCTTAAACATAGACATATGGGAGAAAAATCTTATCAAGACTGAGATAGAAATTAGAGCAGTGTGTTGACAAATCACTGCCAGCCAACAAAGCCAAAACAGCATGGCACGGTCTCTCTAGATAAATAAAGGACAGAATAAATGTGTATTATCTGATTTCAGTGTTTTATGTCCAAAAACCAAAGGTTGTTTTGACTCTATTTCATTGCTAACCTCAAATAAACTCAGCATAGTTTACTGTGGGAAAGAAAGTCCTTTGTCTTGTCCTATCCCAATCCCTAACTCAGCTGTCCTTGTCCTTTCAATGAATTTGTGTATGGCTCTATAAAGATATACTGCTACCTTGTTATTTGCTTTGGTCTTTATAATTCAATAACGAACTTCAGGGAATTAATGTTTATTGCCTAGCATTTTCAATATATTGTACAACATGGGCAAGAAAAAAGAAGAGTCCAATTAAGGTTTTGTGAGTTCAACTTGTCTCAGAAGAAGTGTAACTTTACGTTCTTCAATGGACTCTTACATATCATTAAGTAGATTGGATGTAAATTAATGAGAAAAGTAAGCAATCACAGAAGGTTAACAATATAGAATGCATTGCAACAAAATTACTTTAATATAAAATAATAGCCATTTCTATTACTGTATTAATTTTTACTATTAATGATTTGAATTATGTTCATAGTATTTCAAAGAATGACTTATTTCCTTTGAATTTATCTTTCTTCTTTGAATAGTAATTTGTAAGAAAATACACACAATGAGAATTTAAAATAGACATATATTTGTAAATAATAGGCTAAGTGGACATCAGAAATATTTACAACAGAACTTCTTAGCTGCACTATTGAAGAATTGTGACTTCTCATTTGCTCCAGTGGCATGCCTCTTTTGTGGGGAAACTAGTTGGGTTTTTAAGAGCTCATTTGGAAATGAGCAATCCAAGCATGTAGAAGTGTAGCCTGATGACGTGCTTGTCAGAAGTATAGGCACTGTACTCCCTACAAGACACCGCTCCCTAGATCATGATGAGTTATTTCCACTGAGTTGTCATGGGACTTAAAAAATCATAATCACAGACTTTACAGTAGAGATATCACCAATTTGTGAAGGTTCTCCTGATAAAGACATGATGGTTACATACTGTTTACTTTTTGAAATCATCACTTTTCTTATTTCTTCTGTATGTATGATGTTGCCCCAGGTGGTAATGGGGTCTTTCCCCCCTAAAAGTAATAATAATATTCTTCCTGTACAGGCACAAGAAGATCACCATTATTGAAATAAGCAGAGCTGTATGGTGAGGAAGAAGTGCTTTCCTCCTTCACTTCTAAAATCTTTAGTTTTGTTGAGGGTCATGGGGTGAAAAAAAACACAGACTGTTGTTAGCCGGCAGAATTCATGCACTAAGCATGGAGAATTACTTTTTGAGTCATCCCAAATTGTTTAACAGGTACTCTGTGCCAGGGCAATGTTGGGTAGCAGGTTGTAAGTTGTCAGGGAGACAGGGAGGGCTCAGCCTTGGTCTTGAGAGGCTCATATCTATTAAAATGCAGTTTCATTGGTCAAGATTTTTAACATTATATAAGAGCAATATAGACCATTTCTATGTTGACAATCAGAAAAAGTTTCCTGGCAAGTAGGGGAGACTCCCAGAAGCAGAACCATCAGGAGCAGCAGAAGTGCTCAATTGATCATAATACATATGAAGGTTCTTGAGAGGTGGTGCCTAGTGGCTCAAAGGGAGATTGGAAGGCAATGCAGCCAGATCTTGGATAGGGTCAGGCACAGACCATCAGGGGCACACATTGTTACTATGTTCAGAAAAGGGACCAGCCAGGGCCTTTGAGTGCAGGCAAGCTTGAATTTGGGCTTTCCAGAGAGAGCAGAGGGCATTTCAGGTACATATGAACACATGACCAGACATAGTGACAGCTGGCTGGCGGGGTTGGGTAGAGGTTGAGGGTGTAGTTGGGAGGGGAAGAAAGTAGTTGGTTGTTGTTGGAGCTTCACATGCATGGCAGCCATCTGTTAAGGGAGGAGGCTAAAGGTAGCAAGCAATCCAGGCTGTAATAGGCCTGGGTTATGGGCAGTCCTATGTGTGGCAGGCAGGGAGGCATGTGAAGACAGGAGACCAATGCCTATGCAGAAGGTGACTGGGGAAGATTCTAGTGTTAGAATTTGGTAGAAGCAATGGATTTTGGAATATATATGAGGTCAATTTAGTTGTACCCTATGAGTGTGAAGGGAGGAATGAAAATCAAGGTTTGCTAAGGCAAGGTGAAAGTTAATATGGTTGCCAATAATGTCTGTTCACGTAAAGGCTGGTCAGTGTAAGTCTGTGAGGCACAGGATCCTTGTTGACACCTGAATTTTAACCTGAATGTGAGGAGTTAGTCAAGTGAGAGAATGGTTATGTGGACAAAGTCCGCTAAGGCCAAGGAAAGGACAGGGACTGCAGGACAGCAGCAATGACACATGGAAGATAAACCCAGGAACTATTTATTAGTAGTTCAAAATGACCGTGTGCCTGACAGGAATACTCCCTCTGAGAATGCAGTGACTACAGGTATGTCTCCAGGCAGGAGTTTGGGTCCACATCCAGTCTGCCACATATTAGCTGTGTGGCCTGGGCTGAATTAATTCCTTTGTGCCTAAGGCTTTTTTGTTTGTTTGTTTGTTTTCTTAAATAGGGATGAACATACCTAAATCATAGGGCTAGTGTCTACTCTTAGGAAGGGATTGGCACATACCAATGAAAGCAGTTTGGCTGCCTCATCATTAGTGATAAGGGTTGGATAATTACCTAGGCTCTTGTACTAAGTGAACTCACTAGGCCAGCTTCTTCATTCCATGGCATATCACTACTCTCTCGTTTCTTATTGTATCCACTGCATTCTCACACAGTAGACTGTGGGCCATGATTGGCATTTTAACTCTAAAAATACATTGAGAATTTTAGGTGACATTGTATAAACCACAGCTCTTTGTTCTGGCATCCAATGGACACCATTTTACTATTCCTAAAGTAGGACATATATTCCCTTCTGCATAATTCCTAAAGAAATGAACACTGATGGGGAAATGAAATATAAAGAAAATCAATGTATGCCAAAGCACTGTCTTTCTATGTGTGTGTCTGCATGGTGTGTGTGTGTGTGTGTGTGTGTGTGTGGGTGTGTTGGGAAAAATTGTTACTGGCAAGTAGCTGTGACCAAATACATTCATTTGCCTAAATTTCTACCTGATATTTAGTTGGGGGTGAGATATGTAGTATGTTCTTCTATTCGCCACTACCTTCATTAAGATTTTTCTTCCCTCTACCTATTTGGGGTTTCCATTTTGTTTCCAGATTCTTCAGGTACTCCAAATTAAGCACACAAATCTGAGGATTTGACACTAAGATCTGTATATAAATGAAGATATGTAATGTTTGTGTTTCTGAGTTAGGATTACCTCACTTGGTGTATTGTTTTCTGGTTCCATCTAGCAGTGCGTGAAGGTTCCCCATTCCCATCATCCTCTTCTGGATTTCCTATTTTTTGTTTTCTTGATCTTAGTTTTACTGGCTATGATAAGATAGTAATGTAGTTTTAACTTGCATTTTTCCGATAGCTAAGATTGATGAACACTTTTTAAAATATGTCTTTGTTATTTATGTTTCTTCTTCTGAGAATTCTGTGTTCAAGTTCATAGCCAACTGCTTAACTATTTATTTTCTTTTTTTCTTAGTCGTTAGTATTTTTGGTTCCATGTATATTCTAGACAATAATTCTGTGTCAGATATATACCTGGCAAAGATTTTTTTCTCCGTTATGTAGGCTGCCTCTTCAGTCAATTAACAGTTTTCTTTGCTATACAGAAGCTTCTGAATTTCATTAAGTCCCACTTGATGATTGCTGGCCTTGTTTCTAAGGTGACCAGAGTCCTATTCATAAAGTCCTTACCTAAGCTGATCTCAGTGCATTCTCTAATCTTTTTTTTTTTTTGAGAAGTTTCAGAGTTTCAGGTCTACCTTTGAGATTCATTTGAAAGCTGATTTGTGTGCAGGGTGAAAGAGAGAAGAATCAAGTTTCACATGTAGCTATCCAGTTTTTCCAGCATAATTTGTTAGAGATGCTGTCTTTTGTCCAGTGTATATTTTTGGCATCTTTGTAAAAATCGAGTGGCTACAGGTTCATTGAGTTATATTTCAGAGTCTATTCCTCTGAGTCTATTCCACCATTTATTGTGTCTGTTTCTGTGTGTGTTTCTGACTACTATGACTTTGTAGTATAACTAGAATTTAAGTATAATGGTACATTTGGTAGTGATTTACTGTTTATGGAGGGTGGGGGAGAAGATAAAAGAACAATCAGAAAGGACATACCTATTTTATAAGATAACATATTTAATTGGAATTAGTCTATGCAGGGTATTTTGCTTATCCTGGAAACCATAGCAGGCCAAATTAAGAGACCAATGCCATGCCTGAGATACCACGACTCAAGTTGTTGGTCAGAGGTGTCCCAGAGACCACTGAAAAATACAAGCAATTGCCATTGCTTTTGGTTGCCCACCAGAACTTATAAGACCCCATGTGTAGTGATATCACAGATACTGGTCACAGGACAAAGAAAAACCAATATTGGTATTAACCAGGATGCTTCCCAGCTCTCACAGTATCAGAAGGTATCATATGGTGGCTGGGTAGAAAAGAAGTCATCAACAGACTGAGCCAGTTATGAACCATAATAACATGGTGGCATGGTGTCTTAGTTACTGTTCTGTTGCTGGAAAGAGACACATGACCAGGTCTATTTATAGAAGAAAACATTTAATTGGAGGCTTATTTACAATTCCAAAGAATTAGTTCATTTGCATCATGAAAAGGAGTATGGCAGACAGGCAGGTATAGTGCTGGCACTGTAGCTGAGAGCTTGGATCCTGATTCACATGATGGAGGTAGAAAGAGAATGAGATTGGACATGGCCTGGGCTTTTGAAACCTCAACACCCATTCTCAGTTACATACTGTAATGGCTGGTTTTGTGTGTCAACTTGACACAAGCTGGAGTTATCACTGAGAAAGGAGCTTCAGTTGAGAACATGCCTCCATGAGATCCAGCTATAAGGCATGTTCTCAATTAGTGATCAAGGGAGTAGGGTCCCTTGTGGCTGGTACCATCCTGGGCTGGTAGTCTTGGGTTCTATAAGAAAGCAAGCTGAGCAAGCCAGGGGAAGCAAGCCAGTAAGTAACATCCCTCCATGGCCTCTATATCAGCTCCTGCTTCCTGACCTGCTTGAGTTCTAGTCCTGACGTCCTTTGGTGATGAACAGCGATGTGGAAGTGTAAGCTGAATAAACCTTTTCCTTCTCAACTTGCTTCTTGGTCATGATGTTTGTACAGTAATAGAAACCCTGATTAATACACATACCTTCTTTAACAAAGCCACATCTCCTAATCTTTCTGAAGTAGTCCACCAACTGAGAACTAAATATGCAAATATATGAGCCTATGGGGTGGAGTATTTTTATTCAAACCACCACACTGGGCAAAATATGCTCATGGATGCAATAGTATCATGAATGTTATAAGAATAAGTCTCCACTTTGTAGAATTTAAAGCCAGTTCTACAGAAGAAAATACCTACCTGCTACTGTAAAGTTGGCCAAGAACTCATGGTTGAGGAGGTCAGTCCACCCATGGGTGAACTAGCCACAATTATTTTTCTAAATGGACACAGAATCAAACTGTTCTATAAATTCATTCTCTCTTTCTTCTTCTTCTTCTTCTTCTTCTTCTTCTTCTTCTTCTTCTTCTTCTTCTTCTTCTTCTTCTTCTTCTTCTTTCTTCTTCTTCTTCTCTTCTTTTTTACTATAATAGTTTGATTATTTTTTATTTTGCCAACACTTTAAGAAGCTCAAGAAGGTAAAATGTCAGTTAAAAGACAGTGTGGTCAGCAGTCTTCACTAGGATTCACTTAGGTTGCTTTTATCCTGTTTTTCTTCTCACTTTATCAAGAGATTATTGATCCTGTCCTCCCTAGAAGAGTTCTAAAGAAGAGCAGAATCTCCATGAATGTGCAAAAAGACTAATTTAGTGCCAAGATACATATTAGGGGACACCCAAGTGGTAGTGGTGACAGGAACCACATGCTGCTAGAGAATAGAAAGTATACCTCTATGGAGCAAAGAGTTAACCCAGAAAATAGACGTGAGAGTGAAGGTTTTCAGCCTGAGATCCCATTCCTGGGATGGAATGGCAGCTCCTCTCTGAACAACAGATTAGGCTGCACCCAAAACACATCATTTAAAGAGATGCACGATGCACAGGTGATGTTTTGGCAAGAGATCTGAGCAATAGGAGCAGTGCAGGCTTGTGATTTATAGAGCTGGGGATGGGAAGTAGTACCCAGTACATGCCAAGCAGCGGCCCAGAGAGGATCTACTGTGCAGCTCAGACTAGACCGGAACTGGAAATACATCTGCCCATTCCCTACACTCTGTGGTTTTAAAGAATCAACTAGCAAAAGCTCTCCAGAATAAAAATATAAACCTCTTGAAGTACAAAACTCATTTTCTTCACTCAGATTTTAATGAAAAATATAAATCTTTAGCTAAAATAAAACTGTACTTTCTAAGCAAACCTACCAATAATACGCTGTCCTTCCTACCTCAAGTGAGACAAAAAAGGCCACTGGAGCTGAGACAGACCCCAGTCCACGGGAATCCTGCTACCTGAGCCGAGTGTTTACAACTCACAATTCTCTGTAGTTGGAGTCTAAAGATATAGCTTTACATTCAAACTCTGAATGTGTCTGAACTATTTTTTTTTTAAAATAAGAATTGTAATTATAAGTTTATTTAATGTCAAACAATTTCTGTTGCCATGATGAAAAAAATAATCAGACCCAGAAATGATAATCATGTCAATATTACTAGGCAATGGTTAATATAGCTAAGAGTAGTTGACATTTAATGTCATTAACATAGTGCTACAATATATTCTAACTGTACATCAGAAATCAGTTACCAAGGTTTGATCCCTGTGTACCATTGAAATAACTTGTACATTTGGCTGTGCAACCTGATCTTTGCATAGAATCAGAAACCTCTGAGTTTCTTCAATGATATGTCCCTTGTGTTCAACAGACCTCTTTCTCAGAATAAGAATCCTTAGGTGGAAACTTGCTCACTGTCCTTTTTCCAACAATGTTTGGCATAAACAGAAGGGAGGGATTATCATGCTTAGTCTACTCAGGATTCTGGAGATTATCCAGAAACATTTCTTTTTTTCTGAATGAATTGGACTGTGCACATCTGGCACTTGGGATTTCCTGTGCTTTCTACTCTACCTCAAAGTTCAGCTTACTAGAGAACCTCCCACCATGTCCTATCTCAGGAACAGTGGGATGCTTAAGGAAAAAGCTGGCCTCAGTTGGGATTCGAGAGGTTTCAGCTACAGTAACTGCCTAGCTAAGGAGTGGTCTCGGGTTCCTGGCTGGAGCTGTAGCAGGCAGGAAAAGAACAGCATCTTTGTATCTCAGGACTTTCTACCAAGCCCCTCAGGACGTCTGCAAGTCAGCCTACTGGAAGGGATCCCCTTCAGGTAAGACAGCCACACTCTGCTCACACTTCAAACCTCCAAGAGTGAGACAAGGCCTAACCGCTGATCCAGTCTGCAACTGGACTTCCTAAAAACAGGTTATGTGCGCTGAGCTGATGAAACCTTAGCTCAGCTCAGCCCCCTCCAGTGTTATTCCTCATCTGTCCTCTCTCTGGAGGTTATATGGCATTAGAGGATACTAAGTGACCAAAAGCACCAGTATCTTGGGTAACAGTGTCTAAACATGGACAAAGCCCAGCCACCCTGTCACGAGGGCCACACAGTCAGAGCCATGGTCTAGGGTGCCTGACAAGGAGGAGGCATGCTCTCCTTAGCCTTCTCCTTTCTTCTGCTATTGATGACAGAAAGTGGCTAGGCACACCAACCTTTGATCTGATGAAGCAGTAATAAAAATGGGTGGCTGCCATCTGAAACCTGGGCCCCTGGGGACTCAGTTGGAACATCACTGAAGGCAGAATCGATTTCAACCGGTTTCAGCAGAATCACTTTGCCTTCTGGCCGAGGTCTCCTAAGTCTGTCCGCTTTTTCTACTGGCCTGGAAGCGTTCCTCATCGGTGGGGTTGATGAAATCTTGCTCAGCTTTCTGATCTGTGAGGAAGTGCTTGCTTGAGGCACAGATTTTGCTGGGAGAGGTGTTTTTGCTACAGAACTTGTTTTATTTTCTCGATGCAGGAACACGGAGATCATTTGGATGCTGGTGCTGGTATCATTACCAGCCACCGCCAAATGGTCACAAAGTGGGTCCCCATGGTGAGGAGCTCTGGGCGGTAGTGCTTGGGTTTTTTCCTCTTCTTGTCCAGTTTAATTGCCTTCCCAACCTCAACCCCATCCAGCAGGCTTTGGCTGCAGCCTGGGCCAGAACATCTTTCACTGACACTGTCTCTGATGGGTCTCACTCTCTTGTTAAGAGAGAAAGAAAACAGCCATTGGTCATATCAGATGGTTCCAACCTGAAAAATCTGTCCATAGACAGTTCTATCTCGTTTAAGGAGCACAGTGGGAGAACAGGGGGTCTGAGCCTGTAAGGTTGTATTTTAGGCCCTGAGCTTTGACATTTCAGTGCTTTCTTAATAATGTCTTCATTTTCCTCTTCAAAAATAGAGCATGTGCAATAAACAATCGCTTGAGCTTTAGTAAAGGTTCAGAGGTTCAGCCTATTATCTTCATGATGGGAAGCATGGCAGCATCCAGGCAGGCCTAGAGCTGGAGAAGGAGCAGAGAGTTCTACATCTGGATCTGAAGGCAGCCAGGAGAAGACTGACCAAATTCATTCTCTCTATCCATTGATTATCGCAGCTTATCGGAAAAGCTTTTTTCATGCAGTGGATGGCAGTTAATAAAAAAACCCACAACTTGTAAAGTTAAAGGAGTAATTGTCTGTGGATTGTTCAGCCATAAGTGGTGCCTTTATACCATAGTCCCCTTTCCCCAAAAGGTTCAGGAATCATCATAGATGATGGGTCAGAAAGAAGATCAGAATTAGGAAAGACTGGAGTGAAACAATGTCTCTGAACTCACAACAGCTGGTGCTTCCTGCACAAGACCTACATTGTCAACATCACCCTGAATAAGGAACAACTTAAAACAATCGCAACTAAAATCAAGAATAGGAGACAGGGCTTTCCACTAGCTCCACTCCTTTTCAATATTGTGCTTGAAACCCTAGCTAGAGCAATAAACAAAAGAATGAAATTAAAGGGAAACTTTCTCTGTTTGCCAATGGTATGTTTTGTACATAAAAGATCCCAAAAATTCAACTAGAAAACTCATATAAATGATAAAACTTTCAGTCAAGTAACAGGGACAAGGACAGGGCTTCTTATATCAGATTTCAAAACATTTTATAGAGTTATACAATAAAAACATCTCCTTGGTAATGGCAAAAAATAGACATGTATATTGAAGACATACACATGAGTGCATGTACTATAGCCATTTGATTTTTGGTGATGGTACCAAAAATACACAGTGGAGGAAAAAAAATAGCACCTTGAAAAATTATGCTGAGAAAATAGAATGTCCACATGTAGAAGAATAAAATTAGACATATATCTACTACTAAGCACAACATGAACTCTAAGTGTACTAAAGACTTCAATGTGAAACTTGAAATTCTGAAACTGTTAGAAGAAAACATAGACAGTACAATACAGGTTGTTGGTATAAGAAAGGACTTTCTGAATAGGACTCCGTTTACTCAAAAATTTAATCCCAAAAATTGTCAAATGGAACTCATAAAATTAAAGGCTTCTGTATAGATAAAGAATAGTAAGTTGTGTAAAACGGTAGCCTCCAGAGCATGGAGGTGAGCTTTAGCAGCTAAACATTTAATAGAATATAAATATTTAGAATACCCAAAGAACTCAAATGACAAAGAATCGAGAAAACAAATGACCCAATTTAAAAGTGGGCCATGGAATCCTTTATTACACCTGTCAAACCCAGAATCATTTTCTATCACAGACCACCAGCAGCTACAGTAGGCTGAAATTCAGGGACCTCACAGCCACCACAATTAGCTTTTAATAGAGTAGGCAACAGCAACAAAAGAATAGAATATTCATGCAACAAAACCAAGACCAGATATCTACATCAAGAAACACCAAACCTGGTATAAGTCTAGGTATCTAGTTCCCAGTACAAAACCACAAAATGAACAACCAAGACAATGTATCTCTTACAGAAAGCCCATTGAATAAGGTTCTGTAAAAGAAACATTTAGCTGAAGCATTCAAAAAGGGCTTTAGAATAGCAATTATGAATGTTTTAAGGACCTTAGAGAGGTTTTGAATAAATGCCTCAATGAATACTGTGTAAACACAGTTGAATGAGTTAATGGAAATAATTTAAGACATAAACGTACAACTTAACAAAGAAACAGAATATCTGAAGAAAACCTAAAGCAAAATAAAATTGGAAATAAAAAAATGGAGGAAGTCAAATAAATACTTCAGAGGTAAGCCTCATCAATATATTAAAAGACATGTAAGAAAGATTTTCAAGATTTGCAGACAAAGGAGGAGAAACAAATAGATCAGTCAAAGAAATCTTGAAACCTAGGCACAAAACATTCAGAAAAATCTTGGCAACTATGAAAAAACTAAACCCACACATAAAATGTATAGAGGAAGGAGAAGAAAATTAGAGCAGAGGCATAGAAAATAAATTTTAAAAAATAATAGAAGTGGGCTGGAGAGATGGTCAGAGTTAAAGAGCACTGGCTGTTCTTTCAGAACCCCTGAGTTCAATTCCCAGCAACCACATGGTGACTCATAATCATCTATAATGTGATCTGCTGTCCTCTTTGGGTATGCCAGCATACATTTAGGCAGAATACTACACATAGTAAATAAATAAATCTTTAGAAAAAAAATAAGAAAAATGTTCCCAATCTAAAGAAAGAGTTGCCTTTCAAGATATAAGAAGCATTCAGAACACCAAATAGACAGAACTAGATAAGAAATTCACCACAACACATAAAAAATAAAAAAAAAAAAAACGATTTGAAAGTTACAAAGGAAAGAAGATCAAATTACATATAATGTGATCCCATTAAAATAACATCTTGTCTTTCAATGGAATCTCAAAACCAGAGGGCCTGTACTGATATTATAAAAGTTCTGAAAGATCACAGATGCTACATCATGCTACATAGTCAACAAAATATAAGCAATTGTCACATTGGAGCTTTATAGAAGAAAAATTTCAAGCAAAAGAGACTGTTAACTACACTCATGAGGGTATAAGGAATAATTAATCCCAGAACAGTAAATCAAAAGATAGGGTAAGGGGGACCGCACACACAACAAAATAAGTGAAATGAATAACTATTATACATTAAAAGCTCTCAGCATTAATGATCTTGATTTCCCAAATAAAAAGATATAGACTAATCAGACTGGATTAGAAAGGAATCATTACTTTTTGCTATATCTAAGAAACACACCTCACCATCAAGAACGAATGTCACCTTATGGTAAAAAGATGCAAAATGTTACTAATCCTACATCTGCAGAGGGCTAATATCCAAAACATATAAAGAACTCAAGAAGGTAGACTCCAAAAAACCAAATTGCCCAATTAAAAGATGCAGTACAGGGCAAAACAGAAAATTTGCAACAGAAGAATGGCTAAGAAGCACTTTAAACATGTTTAACATCCTTAGACATCAAGAAAATGCAAATCAAAATGTATCTGAGATTCTAGCTTACACCAATCACAATGGCTAAGATAAAAAACTTTAGGGAAATCACATGCTGGCAGGGATGTCCTCCAATGCTGGTGGAATTGCAAACTTGTACAACCACTCTGGAAATCAATCTGGTGGTTTCTCAGAAAATTGGAAATTGTCCTACCTGATGACCCAGCTATACCACTCCTGTACCTATACCCAAAAGATGTTCCATCATACCACAAAGACCTGTGTTCCACTATGTTCATAGCAGCTTTATTCAAAGTAGCCAAAACTGTAAACAATTCAGATGTTCCTCAACCAAGAATGGATACAGAAATTGTAGTATGTTTACAGCTATTTAAAACAAGAAAATTAGAATTTTGCAGGCAAAAGGGTGGAACTAGAAAATATCTTGAGTGAGGTAGCTTAGACACAAAAGGACGTGTATGGTTTGTACTCACTGCTAAGTGGATGTTAGCCATAAAGTATAGTATACCCATGATATACTCCACAGACCCAAAGAAGTTAAACAAGAAGGAAGGCCCAATCAAGGATACTTGAATCACACCTAGAAGGGAAAACAAAATAGACATAGGAAGCAGAAGAAGAGAGGGAATTGGGCTGGAGAGGGGATGGGTATGGGAAGGCAAGATCAGATATGGGGAGAAACAGGAGAGAGGACCAGATGGCCAGGAGAATGAATGAAAGTCTGGAGCTCCTGATGAGGGGTTGGGGAAAGGGAGTAGGGCCAATCTCTAGGAAGTCCCAGAGACTTGGAATAGGAGAGGCTCCCAGGAGTCAATGCAGGTTACCATAGCAGAGATGCTTAACAGTAGGGACATGGAACCTGAAGAGGCCACCTCCTATAGCCAGGCAGGGTCCCCAGTGAAGAGATAAAGATAACCACCCACAAAACTTTTGACTTAAAATTCTTCCTGTCTAAAATAAATGCAGGGATAGAGCAGAGACTGATGGGAAGGCCAAGCAATAACCAGTCCAACTCAAACCCCATCCCATGGGTAAGCATCAATCCCTGATATTATTAATGGTACTCTGGTTTGCTTGCAGACAGGAACCTAGCATAACTGTTCCCTGAGAGGCCCTACTCAGCAGTGGACAGAAATAGATGCAGATACCCACAACCAAACATTAGATAGAGGTCAGGGACACTTATGGAAGACTTGGGGATGGATTGAAGGACCTGAAGGGGATGGGAATCCCACAGGAAGACAAACAGAGTCAACTAACCTTGATCCTTGGGAGCTCTCAGAGACTGAACCACCAACCAAAGAACATATAGTGTCTGGAGCCAGACTCCTAGCACATGTGTAGCAGACATGCAGCTCAGTTTTCATGGTTGCCTTGTCTGGCCTTAGTGGGAGAGGATGAATCTAATTGGTAGATAATTGATGTGTCATGATTGGGAGATACCCAGGAAGGCCCACTCTCTCAGAGGAGAAGAGTGGGTTTGAGGGGAGGGACTCTGAGGGGAAGAACTGGGAGGGGCACCGTTTTAGATGTAAATAAATAAATAAATAGAAAGAAAAGGTTATTCTAAAGAAATGGACCCAAGAATCACACAATGACGGTGATTCTAAGAGGCAAGTTCACAGCATTGAACACATATATTAAGAACTAACAAATAAACATGCTGGAGAGATCTCATATTAGTAATTTAATGACAACCCTGAAAACAATAAAAAACAAGAAATAATATTGAAAAATAGTACATAAGAAAGATGTGAAGAAATAATCAAACTTAGGGCCAAAATTAATAAAATATAAGAAACAAACAAAAAAGAAAAAAACACAAGGAATCAATGTAATAAAGAGATGGCTCTTGGAAAAAAGTAAAAAAATATTGCCAAACCTTTAGCAATTTAAACCAAAACACAGAGAAAGGATATTCAAGTTAATAAAGTTAGAGATGAAAAGGGAGACACTGTAACAGACACTGGGGAAACTCAGAGAATCATGATAATAAACTTTAAAAATCTATACTTTATCAAACTGGAAAACTTAAAAAAATAGATAATTTCTTGATATATATGACCTAACCAAGATGAAATAGATAACTTAAAATGACACATAATCCCCAGGGACATAGAAGCATTAATTAAAAATCTCCCAAAGAACTGCCTAAGACCAGATAGACACAGCAGAGAATTCTATCAGACATTTAAAGAAGAACTTATGTCAATTCTTCTGGAATTATTCCACAAGATGGAAACTGAAGGAACATTTCCTGATTCTTTTTATGAGACCATTATTTATCCTGATACCAAAACCACACAAAGATTCATCCAATAAAAAATTATAGACCAATATTTCTGATGAACAAAGATATAAATGTTCTCAATAAAGTACTTGCAAACTAAGCACATGAACACATTAAAAGATTATACACAATGATCATCACAAAAATGAAGGGATCATTCAACATATATCAATCTATTTATACAGACTAAATACATAGACTGAAAAACAAAACAAACAAGCAAAACCAAACAAACAAACAAAAAACCGAACCTGCCCATCTCATTAGATGTCTCATTAGAAAAGGTCTTTATAAAATCTGGCATTTCTTCATGACAAAAGTCCTGGAAAAAGTAGGTATATAAAGGACATATCTTCACATAATAAAAGTAGTTTACACCAAACTCACAACATCATCTTAAACTGAAAGAAACTCAAAGCGTTTCCACTAAAATCAAGAACAAGACATGGATGTCCACTTTCTCCATAGTTATTCAATATAGTACTTGAAATCTTAACTAGAGCAATAAGTCAAAGAAAGGAGACCAAGAAGATACAAATAGGGAAAAAAGTCAAAGTTTCGTTCTTTGCAATTGATATGATTTTATGCATAAAATACCCCCCAAACTCAAGAAAACTAACAGCTGATAAACTCTCAACAAAATAGTAGAATACAAAAATCAGTAGCCTTCCTATATACAAATGACAAACGTACTGAGAAAGACATTAGGAAAAAGTGCCTTTCACAATAGCCCTTCCCAAATACCTTTGAATAACTCTAATCTAGCAAGAAAAAACTTGTATAATAGTCTTTAAAACATTAAAGAAGGAAATTGAATAAGATAGTAGAAGATGAAAAGAGCTCCCATTCTAATGGACTGGTAGGATTAATATTGTGAAAATGGACATCTTAATGAAAACAACCTACAGATTCAATGCAACCATTATTAAAATTCCAACACAATTCTTCATAGAAATCACAAAAGGATATTCAACTTCATATAGAAAGCACACACACACATACATGCATATGCACATACACAACCAGGATATACAAAACATTCCTGAATAATATAAGAACTGCTAGAGGTATTTCCATTCAAGATTTCAAAATGTATTAAAGAGCTATAGGAATCAAAGCAAACAGCATGGCATTTATATAAAAACAGACAAGTATCAATGGAATCAACTTGAAGACCACATAATCCCACACAACAAAAACATCTGAGTTTTGACAAAAATGCAAAACTACACACTGGAGAAAAGACAGTATTTTCAACAATGTTGTTAGTCAAACTGTTTGGCTGCATATAGAAGAATGTAAATAGATCCATATCTATCATTTTGCACAAAACTCAACTCTGAATGGATCAAGGACCTCATATCATGACCAGAGACACTAAAATATGATAGGAGAGAAGGTAGTGAATAGTCTTAAACTCATTGGTACAGGAAATGACTTTCTAAACAGGACACCAATGGCATAGGTATACAACCAACAGTTAATAAGTAGGACTTCATGAATCTGAAAAGCTTCTTTATCACAAAGAATAGCATTCAGTCAAAGAGGCAGTCACAGAATGGGAAAGATCTTTATTGAATATATGTCTGACAGGGTTCCTATATAGACTATATAAAGAAATAATAATAGTAATAATAACAATAATAATAATAATAATAATAATAATAAATAATTATCAGTATCAACCAACTGAAAAACCTGTGACCTAGAACAGTGGCTTGACTGCAGCAGTGACGCAAATATTATGGAAGTAACCAGCCATCTTTTAATTTAATTTAAGATTCACTCCTTCAGATGGAACCCATATCCTTGTCACTGCTAAAGTCACCTCAAACCTGATTATGGGCCCAGGGGAAAACTCATTATTACTATTTTTTGTTTTGTTTTGTTTTGTTCGAGACAGGGTTTCTCTGTGTAGCCCAGGCTGTTCTGGAACTTACTCTGTAGACCAGGCTGGCCTTGAACTCAGAAATCTGCCTGCCTCTGCCTCCCAAGTGCTGGGATCAAAGGCGTGCACCACCACCGCCCAGCTCATTATTACTATTATGCTAAGACAACATGGCAATAAAATGATGTAGCGACATACTGATATACTCTTAGATCCGGCATCACTCAGTCCTCATCAGAGAAGCCTCTTCTTGCAGCAAGATGGCAACTATCACAGAGACCAACAACTGGACATTAAGAGGAAGGCAAGACACTTTAGGGCACTCATGGAATGTCTTTATCAAACCCTCCCTTCAAAGATCAGGGATCTAGGCAGAAAAAGAGGCAGAAAGACAAAGTGGTGAATGAGTCCATGGAAACAGTTTTCTACACACAAGGTTGATACAGACATGAACTCACAAATACTGTTAAGTCATATACAGCCTCAAACCAGAAATACTTCCAACAATGACAAGGGGAAGTGGACACTAAGTCCCACCCCTAACCAAGAAGCTATTTATACAGGTGCCTGTTAGACAGGGGAGACTCAGTTTTCTCCAGTGGACTGGGTATGTCAACCAGACTCTAGGTCAGGCTGTACAAAATGGACTCCACGTTTTGTTTTGTTTGTGGGCTTTTTGTTTCAATTTGTTTTGATCTGGCATTTTTTTTTTTGTTTTGTTGTTTTGATTTGACTTAGGGAGAGAAGGAGAGAAAGAAAGAAAATGATTTGTGGTAGGTCGGGTAGTAGAAGAGAAGCTGGTAGGCACTGTGGGAGGGGCAACATGATTAAATATACTGCATAAAGTTTTCCTAATTAAACGGAAAAGTGTGTTAAAGAGAATTCTCAAAAGACAAAATAAAAATGCATAAGGAACATCTCAAAAAGTGTTCAGTGTCCTAAGCAGTTAAGGAAGTAAAAATACAAATCATGCTGAGATCTGATCTTATTCTATTCAGAGAGGATAAGATCAACAACTGACAAGTGCTGTTGGTGATGTGGGTTAAGTGTAAGTAACCCTCATTCACTGTTGCTGGGATTTAAAACTAGTGCAGTTATCACTAGATATCAGTGTAGAGAAGTAGCAAAAGCTAAAAGTAAAACTACCATCTAGCCTAGCTATATTGGTCCTTGGCATACATCCAAAGAACTGGGCATACTACTCCATAGATATTCTCTTTGCCATGTTTATTGCTTCTGTATTGATAATAGCTAAAAAGTCAAAGCCGTCTATATGTCCTCAACAGATGAATGGATAATGAAAATGTGTTACATATATGTGGACTGTTATTCAGCTGTAATAAAAAATTGAAACCATGCAGTTTGCAATTAAAATGCATGAAACCAGAAAATATTAAATTGAGTAAAGTAACTCAGATGCTAAAAGACAAATACTGACATTTTAATTTTTATTATCTTTCACTTATATCTCTAAACCTTTAGTATAATGTAAAATAACTGCAGAAGTCAGAACGGTAAAAAAGGGACCATGGAGGAGGGGATAGGGAACCTTAGAGGAGATGCAGGGACACAAATGGTCTGCAGGATGCAACGAGAAAATGGGAGGGCTTAAAACAGGAATGGGGAGGGAGGGCAACACAGAGAAGAGGGATAAGGGTGTTTGAAAATTCCATGGAAATATATTATTTTGCATTTACTTAAAATATATATAAGAAAATACATAACTGTATAAACACACCGTTTAAATGAAATTATACTATTTGATGTGCTATTGTTCCCTAAAAGAGACATAGACTATCTAACAAAACACCAGGGCCAGGACTATGAAGCCTCCCTTTGAGTTGGAGGTCATGGGAGTACACCAGACTTTAAAAACAATATGGCTATTGTCATTGCCCATTGTTGCCTCTCCGAACTTGAAGGTATGACCTAATTGTTGAAGACACCACATGCTTCAGGCACAGGACTTGAAGAAACCAAGCTGGAACTGACTTGGAAGCCTCATCCCTGATGACTAGCTCTCAGAATATTTGAAGGTGCAATGCAAGTTGCCAGGAGAGAAAGTCAATAAATACTTCTACCCATCTGTAAGGCTTAGTTGCCACAATGGCTAGCACAGCAAGACAGCACCACACCGCAGGGACAATAGTGGCTATTACTGGAGTAACCATCTGTTATTTAGTTACACTTAACACTTATGTGGTAGGAGGTAATTCATGCCTGATGCTTTACACAAAACCAACTGATGAGATCATGGACCCTAGAGAACCTACTATCATCACTTTCTTAAACCAGTATAATTCCTAACTGCATCCAAAATGCCTATCCTGATACCCACAAGTAAATGTAGCTCTTACTCATCATCAAAGAAGCTTCTTGTTGCAGAAGATGAGACAATTACAGGAATCCATAATCAGTCAAAACGCAGAAGACAAACGGTCATGGATGCTAAATATTAATTTATACAATACAAATCCTACACTTAAGGCTCATGGAAGAGGGTCAGAAAGATTGTAAGAGCCAGAGGACTAGGATGCCTGAGGAGAGATTGTGTCTGATGTTCGTGACAGGGAGCTGCATCTTGACATATTAACAATATGACTGCCTTAATAAGAAATGACAATACATGTAACTGTGGATTAGGAAAACTCTCCCAGGGCCCCACACCTAGATGAATAGCAAGGAGTGCTAGAGAGGAAGAGTCAGTCTTGCCCAGGGACAAGACCCCTAATAGGTTATCTAATTTAAGTTGTCAGAACTAAACACATATAAATACTAGCAACACAAAATAAATATATTGAGAGGAGAGAAAGAGGGAGAAATGATGTAAATACAATACCTGTATGAAACTTTTTAAAAAATGTTTTGGGGCTGGAGAGACGACTCAGTAGTTAAGAGCACTGACTGCTCTACCAGAGGTCCTGAGTTCAATTCCCAGCAACCACATGGTGGCTCACAACCATCGTAATGGAATCCTATGCCCTCTTGGTTGTCCAAACTAAATAAATCTTTAAAAAAAAATAAAAAATGTTTTAAAAAACTAACTCAAGAGTATGGTAGCATGTGCATGTCATCCCAGCATGTGGGAAGTGTAGACGAAAGTCTGTTTACGGCCATTCTCAGCAGCTATATGACGAGCTTGAGGCCCTCTTGGGTGACATGACACCCTGTCTCAAAATACTACTACTACATTAGTAATAATGTTAATAATAATTAATTAAACAGTAAAAGAAAAGAAAATTAAGGTATCATGGAGAAATATACAGTTTTCTTACTGCGATAATCACACTAAAATATTTAAAAACAACAACTGCCACTAAAAACATATTGCCATAACAAACTACTTCTTTAAATATATTAATCCAATCTCAGAATTTTGAAGAATTCAAAACTAAACTCAATAGACAATGGAAATGGATCCAGTACATATATATTGAGGCTTCTCCTTGTACATAACATTGTGCTAAGTTCTGTAAGAGTTACATAAATATATTAAAACATTCAAAAGCTGAATGTTCTCCTCCAAATTGAAGGGAAGATATACTTGCAAGATAACTCTTGTATGAGACATATAAAGCATAGAGCTAGGCAGATGCAGAAGCAAGTGTTCTAATCACCTGTACATTGAGCAAAGGCACTCATGACAGTTTTTAAGCTTGCATACTAATATGGGCTGGAGATGTAGCTCACTGCTAGAACAGGGCCTAGCATGCAGGACGACCAGAGTTAGCTAAACAGCATTGCGAGGAAATTATATATACTCACGCATATATTACTTTTACTTTCTAAAGCCATGGTGTGTATCTGTTGTGGTTAATACACCTAAATTTATCAACTGGACCGTGTTGAGTTTTTAATGCTGATCTTCTGGTCAGAGAGACAACAAAGTTAAGATTAAAGACAAAGTTATTGACTCACTGTGGTCTCCTATTGCCCACAATTGAAGACCTATAAAAAGCTAGGTGGGTGGAAGTGGTGTGGAGGCTAGAACTATCGTTGGAAATTAAGGATGGATGCCCTCATCTGTTGTAGGTAGATGTCAATGCTATGCTAAAGACTTGACTCAATTCCAGAAATTATTACACAAAGCTGTATTACACCTTGAAGTGAGCAAAAAAATGAAAGACTGTTAAAATAAAGGACAGAATAAAACAATAAAGAAATTGAACAACATCACAATAAACTCTAATATTAAAAAGACCACCAACTGGCAGATGTCTTCAACGTGAGTCCAGATGACTTCTGCAGGTATAAAAGTGGGTCAGCTTGGGCGTCAGTAGCAGACAAGATGTTTATGCCAATTTACTTGAGAGTATTCATTTTCTAGATAAAATTTTATTGGAAACCATATAACATTATATTTCCTGTGTGTGCGAACATATGTGCATGTGTATGTGCATACATAAGTGTGTATGTGTGTATATACATATGTATGTGTATATGTGGGATGATTATATGTGTGTATATGAATGTCTGTGTATGTGTATATGTGTGCGTTCTTGAGTATATGCTCATACAGATGCATGTGAATGTGCATATATGTATGTGCAAGTGTTTGCACATGAGTGTGTATGTGTGTGCTTGCATGTGGTACATATATATACATGTACATGTATATGCATGTATACGTGTATGCACAAAGTAGGTGTGCATGTACATACATGCATATGTGTAAAAATGTGTATGTGTGTACATATGTAAATGTGTGTATGTGTGTGCTTACATGTATCTGTGGACATAGTCAACTATGTGTGTAAATGCCTATGTGTATGTTTCTGTCTACATGTATATGCATTCATGAGTATATGTGTATGTATTATATGTGTATGCTTATATAAATGGTGTATATGTGTCTATTTGCATGTATGTGCATATATAAGTATATGTGTATGTATGTTTATGTGTGTGCACATATAAATGTGTGTGTCTATTTGCATGTATGTGTATTTGCATACATAAGTATGCATGTAATAATGTGCCTGTGCATGTACATATGAGTATATATGTTTCTGTATGAACATTTGTGCATATGTATGTGTATACTCTGTATGAATGTGCATATATGTAGGCATATTAATATATGTGATTTGTGTGTATATAAATGTGCATATGGATATGACTATGTCTGTGTCTGTGTGTATATGTGTATGCATATGTGTGTGTATATGTGTCATGTGTAGGACAAAGGTAGACATCAGTGTCTTATTTTTGCTCTTCAACTTACTATTCTTTCAGATAGGGTCTCTCACTGAATTAAGATTTTTCTAGTTGACTAGGCTGGCTGGCCAGTAAGCCCCAGGGATGCTCTTGTCTCCACTCGGAAGTCCTGGGATTATAAGTGTGCATTGTTGTGCTGGCTTTTGACCAGAATGCTTAGGATATCAAGTCAGGTTTTCATGCTTGCATAGCAAGTATTTTCCCAACCTAATCATCTTCCTAGTCCTGGGAAGTGCCCATATTTTTTGATGAGTCATTAATGCATATCATACTGTACTATGCTGGGGAGAAGTCAATAGAGAGCACAGAAGCCTGCTTCCTGCAGCGGTTTCTCAGGAGGAAATGCAGATGTCTGGAGTGTTTGCTACATCCTCACTGATTTCTTAGTTGCATACATTTTTTTAAAATGGCTGATTTGAGAGAGAAAAAAAATGATGGTCCAGGAAGAGAGATGTTTTCCAAATCATTTCCTAGCAAAGCAAACTGGCTTTTGTTAGCATCAAAGTAGAGTCGCTCAGCCTCTTGGGAGAAAAAACAGTGCAAACAGATTGGTGGCGTGCCTGGGCCTCACTCATGCATAGGAAACTGTGTTTGCTCACACCATGCAACATTCTGTTTAACTTTTCTCTTTGCTAATTATTTTGAGCCAATTGTGTTTTCATAAATACATGCTGCTGCCATTGTCAGGGCTACTACTGAGCTTTAGTTACACATTACACAGGGAAGAGGGAAGCTGTCATACATGTTGCTCTTACCTCATGTAACTTGATGAGATTCGGCTTCAGCCTGGTTGAGAGAAATTTGTTTTTGCAAACAGGGCATTTTCAAGAGAGCTACGGAAAAACAATATGCTCTGTCAGAATACACAGTTCTTCTAAACTGGGGTGAACTATGTCATTTTACCCTTTAAAGGTCAGGAGATGTTATTATGCAATAAATTTACCTGTGATTTATTATTTTAAAGGCAGCATCACACAGTACCCCCATAAGGTCTGGGTTACAGTTTTTAAAACCTCTAAAGGCTGGGAAGATGAGTGTGCCCTTTCAATGACAACCTAGTAACTGCTCCTACGTTTATGCTTACTGTGTGTGGAGCTGCATTCAGTGCTGTATCTTATTTCCTTTCCATAGCATCCCCAACCATATTTCTAATTGTGATGATGTCCAGGCATCATTTTGCCACAGCCACCTCTCCTTCATGCTCCCTCTCACTGACAGAGGACTTCTTTGTGGCTTTGACCTCAAGTTCTCTTTCTCTGACTCTGAATTCCCTTTGTGAAGATTCCGGGTTCCTGTCCTTGGCATCCACACTATCTAATGATGCTGGCCGTCATGCGGCAGTTTGAGGCCTCTCCCTCAATCTCCTGTTGAGCTTTCCATGTGCAGTCGGCCCATGTACCACAAACAGCATCCACCACTGGATCTAGTTCTGTTCTACCCACACAGACAATTACTCCTGCCATCTCTAGTTCTGTTACTAGTTTCGATGTTTTCTCTGCCAGTTTGGTGGTCTGGTACCCTTTCTGCCTCTAATCATGAAGTCACCAATTCCTGTTTCATCTCTGCCAGGAGTATTTGTAACTTTGTTTTCTACAGTTACAGATGAGGCTCAATTATCTTAGCACAGCTCTCAGCCCCAATAGCCTTCTTGGGTCCTCCTCAGACTTCAATATTGAATTCACAGATACCCACACCTTCAGACAGTATGGTTTACTGCAGTGCAACAGTCAAATGAAGAGCACTGTCCCAGGCCTTCCCTCCTGCTCTCTAGGTAGAATATGCCAATACTGCTGATCCCCAGTCATGCCTGAGGTTGGAATACTTCACAGTCTCATAATCATGGTGTCAAATGAGATCCGGTTGAAACCATTCTCATCCTATTAGTCTGAGCCCAAAAACCACTTAGTGGTTCTTATGGTGAAAAAGCTGCAGTTGTTCATGGTGATGCCAACACCTCTTTGAAACATTGCTTCCAGTAATCTGCCTGGCCTGCGTCCAACGAGAAGCATTTCACTTTTCAAATGTGGCAGGGGTCTGGCTTGTACTCCTCAGCTCAGGCTCTGTCACAAGTACTGCTTGCCTTGACCATGCCGGTCTTCCCTGCCTCCCTCCCTCCTCTCCATCCCAAAGTACTGATATATCAATTGTACACAAAGACTGGTAATGTGTGGGAATAAAAGAGACTGGCAGGGAAAATTCATTTCTTAAAGAGCTTAGAATTACTGAAATTTAAGTGACTGGGAAAATGCAGTGTGTGTGAAACAATCTTCATCTGGTCATCACCTCAATGCAGCAAGGCAACCTTGTTACAGAATTTGCCTTAATCTGATTGGATGATAGTTACTGAGTTCTTGCTCTCCTGCTGGGTTAGACAGCTCACATCTTATCAGGACTCTAAGTAGCTCAACATTTAGCCTTTAGGATACAAAGCACAGCACTTTTTGTGAGTCTACAAATGGGAAGGCATCCAGCTCTCATCTGAATATGCATGTAGACCAGGCATGCTCAAATCATCGACACCAGGGGATACACTAAACATGATGCTCATATACGTGCTCACCAGCCCAGTGACATGGTGCTATCTTAGTCAATGGAACTGTTAGCTCAAATCTTAAGTTCATTTTAACATGGTCAGGAAAGCATTTTCTCCCAGTGACTCACATTTCTGGCCTCAGAACTAGGAGGATGCTATACTCTGGGCCACCATTCTAAGCTGGGATTTATTGTCTTTAATAATGAAAACAATTCACACACAGTTATATTTACTCTTTTTAGGAGTGCAAGTCTGTGAATTCTTACAAATGCTTAAGGTGTGACTATCACCGTAACCAAAAGAGTAGATGGTCCTTAATTGACTGCTTCTTAGTTTTTTTTTTTACTTTGCTGATCTTCAATACATATTGAATAAAACCATGCTTTCAAATTTGGGTTCTGTCTTTCTCTGGGCTAAAAGCATGTAATATTCAACTCTTCTAAGATTCTGAGCAGCAGCAGAGAGCTCCAGGTCAGTCAGCTGTGTGAGCAGGGGAGGAAACAGCTGGCACTGTACATACTCTATGTTGGTAAGCCACGGAGAGCTGCTCACTTAGTGAGCTAGACACATTTCACCCCAATGCTAATTTAGCATACATGGATCTTTATAACTGCACAGGAATCTAGGAGCTGCTGCTTCTCAGGACCTCAGGTACCCACTAACACCATAAGAGAGCACCTGACGATTTTATTTTTTTGCTGCTTTTCAAAAACCTTCACATCATAAGCATAAAATTTGAAGACTTCATCTTTTTAGACCCATAACATTTCTACTTCCATAGAAGGCCACACTCAGTGCCCCCTCTCCTCTCTCTTTGGTTCTTCTGTTCTCTCCTCTAGTCTTTTGGGCAAGAAGCAAACTTTTTGGGTAAGAAGCAAAGTTTTCCTGTACATAGAATGCCTTGTCTCTCATCCAAAGTGCACAGTTTGTAACTGGCGAGTGGTAGGTACTACAGGAGTGGTTCTAGTGATCAGAGTAGACGAACACATTCACCAATACAACTGAGGCATACACTGTTGCTGAATGTTTCCTCTTTAGTACAGCAAACAAACAGAGTTCAATTAAACCCTGTACTTTCTTTCTTATCGCAGGGTTTCTAAATTTTCAATGGTTTTCATAGATTCTTGTTTAAATAATACAACTATTTGCCTATTTTAGAAAGGAGAAAATTGGATGATATAAATGAAATGTTAAAATATTTCACTGATGGATTTCCTGAGCTTATAGAAAAGATAAAAGATACACTAAATGGTTGTAAAAGCAACCTGAGGCTGTCATGATGGTCCAAATGAAAACTTAGAATGGATTTATCATTGTATATCATTATAGCTGTTTAGCTTCCATAATGATTTCCATTAAATCTTTCCTGTTCAGAGTATGTGGTGAGTTATAAAATATTTTCTATGCCTGTCCACTAAAAATTATCATAGTGGCAGGAGAGATGGCTCAGTGGCTAATAGCACTTGCTGCTCTTGCAGAGGCCTAGTTCCCAGTACCCACATGGCAGTTGACAAGTCTGTAACTATAGTTCCAGGGGATCCAATGACTTACTTTGTCCTCCCCAAGCACTGTATTCATGAGATACGCGGATATATGTGCAGGCAAAGCACTCATACACGTAAAAATAAACCTTCAAAAACCTATGGAAATACAAAATGAGATAATATAAAGTTATTAACATATGTCATTTTGTTTTTACTTTTTTTGTGATGGGGGCTTAGAATATGCCTTTTTCCTCTATTCATATAAGAAATAATAGACTAGGGCAGAGGAGATGTCTTAGTGGTAAATATTTCAAAGGAACTGAGTTTGAACCCCTAACAATTGATGTAAGTGTGAAAAATCAGATATAGCTGCTGTAATTCCAGTATTAAAGGGCAATCAGGTGGATCCTGAGATCTCACTGGACACCAGAACTGCCAAAACTGGGCTACTAGTTGAGTGAAAGATTCTTCTGAGGGACTACAGTGACTACCAACAGGGAAGGCAATGGATGTCCTGCTTTGACCTTTGCATGCATGTATACCTGCACACTCATGGACACTACAACACACACACACACCCCACACACACACACACCACCAAGAAATGAGCTGTGAACTGGGAACCTGGTTCACTGCCAAAACAGTTTGTTCTTTAAAAACGCTCTCTAGCAGGGAACGGTGGCACAGAATTATAACCATAGCGCTCAGGATGCAGAGGCTGGGGAAATGCAGTAAGTTCTATATAGTCTGGGCTACAAGGAAGTCTAAGACCAGTTTGGCTTACAGAGTAAAACCTTGACTCCAAAATAAACAGCCAAACCACCAATCAACACACCCAAACTACCAGACTTTACTAGTTCTTTCTTTAAACTATTTCCCAACATCACACTACTGTCAGTCATGTTTACTAACTATAAAATATAACAGTAAATATTTGGAAACAACTCCAATTAATTGGGCTTATCACAGTGTGTGTCTAGTACAAGTAGATTACTTCCGCTTTGGTTGATTCATTTTCTTTGTCTAAGTGCTTACTGCTTTACTTTCTTTGTTAGAATTTTACCCCTTAAAGGCAGGACCTTCTTTTTACTTTACAATCTCCACACTGGTACATGAGTTTGTCCTTACTAAACATAAGTTGAATCAGTTAAGTACAAAAGTTGGCTTCCTGTTTGTTCACTAAAGAGAGCAGCAGTGTGCACGCTGGCAACCACAGGCCTGTGGCAGCTCCCTTTCTTCTCACTACTGCTTAGAAACTCCAGCAGGAAACCACAGCTATTTCCCCCTCACCAATTCAAATCACAGGAGTTGGCGGCCACTTAAAGCAGCTGTGACACAACACAGATGCTCGTGAAACATGTATGGTCACGGTGCTCAGTGCCTTGAAACATTCAGCAATGCTTTCCGAGGGCAAATTCCCAAGGAATAACAGCCCTAATAATAGTTACGCTATAACCATTCACTTGAGGGTACTTTATGTGAAAAAGCACTCGAATACTACTCAAACCTAGTTCCCATCTCTATGTAGCTGATTTTTCAAATTCCAAGAAACCAATATGCTAAACTTCCACATCTGACTCAGCCTTATAAAAATCTCCAAGTGAATAAAAACATACTAGCTTTTACCCCTACGTCAGTACTCTTTTCTGCCTTTGTGTCTAAAGTAGCTTCAGAGTCTCTGTGTCTAGCTATGAAAATAGAGCCCCTTTGTCTACGCTCATAATACTGCCCTTCAGAACACACCTTGAAGTCCGTGATATGAGTCTCTGCAGTGCATGTTATCAATGAAGGAACTTCCTACCTGAGATCTCTAAGCGTCCAGGAAGGACAAAGAAAGGATTATGGCAAAGGGCCAGAGTTTTCAAGAGCTTTTTATTCAGCATACACGGCAGATGTTCACACTCCCTGAAGGCTGCAGGCAGCAGCACAGAAGTCTTCAGCTTTTCTGTGTCCCTACTATCTAGAACACTGGTTTCAACCTTCTTAACACAGTGACCCCTTAAAATAGCTCCTCATGTTATGGTGACCTTCCCCCCCACTACCACACCACAAAATTATTTTCATTGCTACTTAATAACTGTAATTGTGCTACTGTTATGAATTGTAATATAAACATCTGTGTTTTCTGATGGTCTTAGGCGAGCCCTGTGAAAGAGTCATTCAACCCCCAAAGGGGTTTACAACCCACAGCTTGGAAAATGCTGCCCTGACATGAAAGAGCCATGGGCATCTCCTTATAAATCCACCTATAAATGAATGAAAGCAAGTTTGCTAGTGAGCAGAAGGGTATAGGTATGAAGGGTTTATATTGGAAAAAAATGTCAAGGGCACCTTAAGTTCAGGAACCTGGAGCAAGGCAACAGAAAAACATAAAGAACTGGGGAAAAGAAAACAGGCATCGGAGCTGACATCCTTAGTAGGATTTCATTCAGTAG
Organism: Mastomys natalensis; assembly: GCA_021653895.1. Taxonomy (NCBI): domain Eukaryota; kingdom Metazoa; phylum Chordata; class Mammalia; order Rodentia; family Muridae; genus Mastomys; species Mastomys natalensis. The sequence continues at coordinate 1,487 of JAJTUV010003396.1, read as the reverse complement.
GAACTAAAAGGACACTGGGTTGCAAGGCCCACAGCGTGGCCTCTTGAGCCATGTCCATATTTCTGTCCAATTTCCATCGATCTTCTCTTATATGCTACTTATCTAAATCCATTTTAGTGAATATTTTTATTAAGTGGACTCCTGACCTATTTCAATAGATCAGCCTCCACATAAGAAATATTACCTGTGAAATTACAGCTTTGCCCTTCCAGCCACATATATTTAAAAGAGATGATCATACTTTTTCATAACTGTTTAACTAAGAAGTACACTCATGACAACTAAGTTTATGTCACAGGTCAGTCTGGAAGCCTCTAGACACAGCAGAGCACAGTTCTGTGCCACCACCTCCTGCAAGAGACAGGGTTTTGACTTGATAATCCGTGTGAAAGACTACCAGAGGTTGAGGGGCAGGACAAGATCAACCCGGAAGAGAACTCCTTCAATTTCTTATTTACTAGGAAAATATCTATGACATTCAAAAATCCTTAACTTTCATCTTCAAAGTTGGCCGAGCTCAGTATCAGAACCACAGCTTGGGCTCGGTGATGTAGCTCACTGAATATGTCAAGTCCTGGTTCAAAAGTGAGTGCCACAAAGGGCGATAATAAAGATCTCAGAGTCTGCCTGGCATTGGAGTTTAAAGACAGTCTCCGGCCTCCTGTGCAAAAAATTTTCAGTTTTCAGTTTCACGTAGAATACTAGGCTAGAAGCTATCACAGGGCATTGCTTAATGCTTCTGAGTAATGAACATCTAAGATTAAAACATCAACCTCGGAAACACTAGTTCTATAAATAGTTCCCAAGTCCAAAGTCCACAGCAAGTTCAACACAGGCCTGGCTTTTTCTTGCTGTTCATGTGGGTGTTCACGTGCTTGTGCACATGTATGCACTGCCCGTGCACATGACTTGAGGGAATGAACTTAGTTTTGCTTTTGAGAAACAAAGAAATGCTGTTTGCGGAACGTATGTGTTACCTGGATATTCTGATAAAGTCATGTTTGCAGGTTTTATTGCCTATACAATGATTTGTGAACTTAAAAGGCTCTTCCTTGAAATTACCCACTTACTCAAAAATATATCTTATCACTATTTCAGAAGTTCTCCTATTTATTTTTAAAGTGACATGAAATGAAATCCAAGTTGAAAGAAAGCTGTTTATAAAATCTGGCTTAATCCTTCCTACTGATAATTTCTGAGGGACAGTGTGGCATGGCATTGGGAAGGACAGAGTTTTGTGGCTGTGTGACTGAATCTAGGACAGTTTATGGAACCCCTTCCCTCATTTTGAAATTCCAGTTTCCATGAGAAATGGGTTCAGCAGAGTGTCGCTGACAAGGAATCTGAAACCATCTTGAGGGTTGTGTGAGCTGCAGTCTGTTATCTCACTCATATTTTAATACGTAGATGGTTGGGCCTCAGTGGGAGAGGATATGCCTAGGCCTGCTGGGACCAGATGTCCCAGGGTGGGATGGTACACAAGGGGG